>CAESWR010000962.1:225840-236234 GCA_903171835.1 Mullus surmuletus
TGGCTGGGGTAGAAACCCAGTGCAGTTTGTGGATGACACGCAATTTTTGAAATGCTTGTCAAAAATAGAAGAGAGACATAAAAAAATAGGAGGCAAAGAATGGCGGGAAAATGGCAGACCAAAGTCAGGAACGCAGAGCAAACATGTCAGGAGACGTTAGCGCTCGCTCCGAAAACACACCGATATTAATAAACCCGGCGCTGATTCCCACCTTCCCGCTCTGCTGCTCGGTTTTATCTCCCTTTGTAAATTATTGCACAAGATATTGCTGCATTACAGCCCACACAGCTTCCTCCCGGCGGTGGTTCCGGTCTGCAGCCCGGCCAGTATTCCGGCCATCTCTGCAACCTGTGACCGCGACCAAACCCTTTCCCTCCATAACTGATGGAAAATGAGGAGCAGCGACATTGCGTGACTCCAGGACTATTCATCTCCCACCAAACTCTACTTTTCTGCGGGTGAGCAGAAGAATGTAAATACATATCGTGTGTTTCAGAGGATTGGCAGACTGAAGGAGCCTTACGAGCGCCGCTTTGTACTCTTACACTCCCATGGCTTTATTCCTCTGATCCCTTCTACCTCTATCTACCGGCTTGTTTTTTTTTTGTTTTTTTTTTCAATTTACAGGATTTGTTTCTGTGTGTCTGACAGCGTGGAGGATGAGGTATAAAATTAATCTTTATCCCGGTTTTGTTATGTTCCCTCCTCCTTGACAATGCATGTTGGTAATTAGCCGGCCAGTTTGGTTCCAGGCTTTTTCGTCGGGTGCCTCCATTTGCCAACTTTTCGCCTTTTGTTCTTGCCACACAATGCCGCCCACTCGCCCTCGGTGTCGCTCTGCCTCTCTCTCCTCGCTGCTCCCCGCCTCACACCCACACAGGGCGTTACACAATCTATCCAAATGTGCTTCGCTTTAAAACCCCATTACTTAGTCCCTGTTGTTTTGTTCAACACAATTAAAAGAACAGGCCCTTCATGAGAACTCGCTCGCTCCCTCCCTCCACTTCTCTCCCTCTCTCCCGGCTTCTGTGGTTCAGCGTTGGCCGAGGAGGAGTATCTGTGAATCAGGCCAGCTTAGTTCCTCCTAATTCCCCGGGTTTTGTTTGCATATAGGCTTAGTTTGCTCCCATTTGAAACTGCTCAATGCTGTGCTCCATTCGCTGGCTGTGACAAGAAGCAGTGAGCAACTTTAAAGATCCATCAGCCAAATGGAATCAGGGAACTCCATACACACACTCACACTTACACACACACACACACAGCTGAGGAGCCTAACAAGGGCAAAAGGGCCATTTGCAATGTATCGTATAAGTACTGATACACTTAATAAGAACGAAAAACTTGGAGGCTTTTTGGGTAATGACTACCTCGTTGGAATCTGGCAGCCGGTCTGCTGGTAATTTCAGGCTCTGGCCTTCTACGCGAGCATGTCGGCCCCGCAGGATGGGCTCGGTTCAAAGGGAAGCCAGGTAAATGAGAGAGAGAAGACTAATGGCCAGTATTGACCACAAGGTCGCTATCAGGGAGGTGTCAAGAGGGAGATAGAAATGTCTCATCTAGAGTGTTGTATGAATTATCACCTCAAGTCTTGAGTGAATCTACATCCCTCATGAGGTTCACACAAGGACATCTGCATGCAGAGATGGAATTCTAACTATGTCGTAACGTCATGGCTGGACTTTACTGAAAATGACATGAAAGTGACACCTCAGAATTGAGGTGCTGCACAGAATTCTAAGCAACCATCGAATGGGCAAAATGTGCTCCACCAAAAAGATGGACTGCCCAACTGTCATCTCCAAAGATATATGGCCATTATTTCCAATAAATCATACTACATACAAACACTATATATAAAACACCCTAATGATTTCCTTATAAATTCCTATATACTAAATAGATGTTAACATTTACCTTTGGGTCGATATTTCTGCTAAATAAAGTTTCAAATCTGTAATAGCATTTTCCAAGACATAGTAGTATAGTAGCATAGTATATGGAAGAGTATGGTAGAAGAGGGTATAGTATAGTTTAGTATAGTATAGTTTAGTAGGGTAGAGTAGAGTAGAGTGCAGTATAGTTCCTGCACAATTCAATCCAAATGGAATTTAGAGCTGAACCCGAAGGTCCCAAAAACAAAGAGCCACTCAGCGTCCCGTGCTTAGTCAGCAATCTTTGTTACAAAGCGGAGAGGAGGCCGACCTCCCCCACCCCTCAAATAACAGGTGTCTCTCTCTGGGAGTTTCCACTAGAAGCGGATAGCTCTATAATTCACGACGGAAGAGACGTTTCAGGGACAAACACTACAAACTTGTTTAGCCTCGCGTACGCGTGCCTGACAGCAAGGCGGCCATGTTTGATGAGAACAAGCAGGGCGGCTAATTCGGGTCGTGTCCTCGGTGTGTGGCCTCTAATGTTGTCAAGTAAATATTTTGTCTTTAGCTTCTGGCTTCTGGCTTCTGATACTCTCTCAGAGGAGAGAGAGACATTTGCGGGGCGAATACGAGGCTGTAGAGGACCAGATTAACGCCACATGGATATTTGAGCTGTGTTCCTGCCCACTGCATCCAAAATCTACAAATGGAGTTAATTACCTCAACCTCTGACACCTGTCCATATTAATGCTACTACAGTGTGTTCAGCAGCCAGAATTAGATGTGTCGAGGTGATTCACGCTTGTGGCTTCGCTGTGATTCACCTCACTGCCTGGAAGGTCTGTGATGTGGTTACGAAATGGCAGTTTATCTCATTTGTAATATGGGAAGGGAGAAAGCAGACACCTACGATACTGTAGTATTAATCATTTGACCGTTTGCAATTAGCCCACCCTGCTCAAACCTACGTCTTAATCAAGCTAATTCATAAAACAACCCACTCCTCATAATATTATCTTTATGTATGTCTTTCATGAATTATGCATTAAAGCTTGAAAATGATTAGGAGGGGAGATTTTAATTATGATTGTTCATTTTTATGACGATCCAAACAGAAGCAGGGGTAGAGAGAAGGCAAAGTAAATGTTATTGGATTCAATTTTTGTCCAATATACACACCGCCGTTTGTGCTCGTATGCTGCGTAACACCATGTGTGTGTGTGTGTGTGAGTGAGCTGATATTGATCTTTCTTTAAAGCTCCTCAATAATACATTCAAGCCTCCACCTAAAACACAGTCAGATAGGAGCACAAAAGTGGCTTAAAACCACTAATTACATCAGCGCTGAAAGGAAATCATTGATCAACAGCATTATGGGAAATTAAACTGCTCCCAAAACTGGATCAAAGTGAATGAAGTGGCTTAGCAGGGTTTCACTGGGGTTCTGTAGACGGGAGGCAGGATTATCACCCCTGGACACACACACATACACACACGCTAAAAAAATACAGTAATTTGCTGCCTATGCGATGCTCATTTATATAAACGTTTCCAGGGCTGCGGCTGTATGGATGCAACAAAAATAGAGAGGAGGGGAAGAAGGAAAGCAACATTATCTGCCGACTGGAGCCAAACTAAGCCGTGTTTGTCAATGCCAAACACCTACACTTTCACGCTTTGAAGTTTATGTTCATATTTCCTCCAATCCCATGTCAATATGTACACAGAATCAGTTGTTTGCTGTAATCACTCCTCCTGTTCACTGTGGCCTTTTTAAACAACTGCAGCATACGCAGACAGCAGGAAGTTATTCTGCTTCAGAGGAAATATGGAATTCATTTGAGAATCAGCAAAAAAAGGAGCGAGTATTGACGACTTTTTAAGCACCAAATCTATCTTTTAAATGATCTTTGCACATTTATGATGAAAATGAGAAATTATCCTGAGAATAATTTTAAGACAGACTTTGGAGGGGAAAAGCTGAATCAATGAATTACTTGAACAATATGTTGCAGACACAAATAAATCTTTGTATCACGCGGCTGTGAGCGGGCCTCATGTTCAGGACCTGTGGAGGGGGTCCACTGGGGGAATGAATAAAAGAAAGGGGCCCCTGCTGGTTCATCTGGCCATCTATTGGTGCCCGGAGACCGTCGTAATCTGTTTCCCCTCCGTCCCACCAGCCCCACCACTGGCCCCTCAGGGCCCCCGGCCCGGCTGCTGGGGGACCCCTTCATGTCTCATTACCAGCTCCCCAAGCTCAACACGCACACACACAAACATACAAAGGAAAAAAAATCTAGCACGCTATTATTTTTTCATGGCCGGCAATGTCCCAATATAAACTCAATTAGGACAATTAAGGGAATTTGGAAGCGCTAATTGTCAGATTTTTATGCCTGCTGATTTTAATGATGGATGGAATCCACGTCGCAACAAGCCTGAGACATTCTGTAGATGTAATATGGAGGGAAGATCATTGGAGTTGGTAGAATCTGGATTTAAAGGGACAGTAGGGATTTTTTTACATTAAGTTGTATGAGCTCCTCACCATCAGTGTGGTTCATCAGCAGTGACTTTTCCCCCACTGCATCCGGTGAGCGGAGTTCCGGAAGGAGAGTGCTGTGACACGTCTTTTCTCGCGTTGCAGCAGTCTCCTTCCGCTGACGGGAGGGTGTGCGCAGTGATACGAACGGAGGGAAAATACTGCCAAGTGATTGCCTTGCAGACTTTTTTGTGGCCAAGATTTGGTGATGTAAATGTATTACTCTTTCGAACGCCTGTTGTTTTTTGGAGGAAAACGCTTTATCCGTGTGACCCCAGCAAATAGACAGAACTACTTTCTGCAACACTGAAACCAGGCCGGAACTCACTGTTGATGAACCACACTGATGGTGAGGAGCTCAGACAACTTCATGTCTAAAAATCCAAACTATTCCTTTAATACTTCATTGTTTGGATTTTGCCCCGAGAGCTCCCTCAAACACAGACAGAAAAAGGCAGAGGCAAAAGTACAACTGCTGACTCACCACCAATGGTGCTTTAAACACGTATAGTTTAGCACAGATGAAGTTAAAATCCAACTCAAGTGCCAAAAAAAAAGGAAGAAATCCCACACATGAGGACATCAAACGGAGCACTTGTAGGAGAATTAGCAGCAACATCAACTGACCCACTCGACAAAGTGCTTCAAGTACATTAGAGAAGCGGCTATCTTTAGAGTGTTTAGGAGGCGGACAGCTTCGGGACATGTGCTATTCTGGACCTCTGATGTTCTGGTCTTGATGGTTTTTAGTTGTTTCTGTGAAGGAAGGAAATTAATCCTTTAGAAGCGTTAAAGGCGCTCCTTTGTAATCCAGCCGTCCAGATTTCTGCTCGTGGTAGCACGTAGCCTCCAATAAGTCACGCTTTGAGGAACCTGTCATGTAGGTGGTTTGATACCTTCAGAGTGAACCTGAGGGAGGCTGCTGCTGGGCTAAGCTGGTGGGAAAAAAAATACAAATCTTTAAGACCGTGTATAAAGGATAAGGATAAATACGATGGTGGGAGCTCTTGGAGGGTGAGGACTGCATCGACTTCTGCTTCTTTGCAATAAAATGATACATTTAAATAGCTGGTGGACAGAACGGCAGCTGGTTTTACTCGCTCAAACATATAAAAATACACTAGAAACTAAATGGACCACAGGCGGCTTTGGATTGCAACCAGACCAAGGTGAGGCTGTTCGGTTGAGGTGGAACAAGGTCCAACAGAGATTTCAAAATTACTGTTATGGTTTGGAAAGTCCATAACTTTGCTAGATTTATACACCAAATGTGGTCAACGCAAAATTGGCAGCAAAGTTGATGTAAAAGACCTCAAATACAAAGAAATGAGGCGCCACAAAATTTGGACTTGTGGTGTTTCCTGTGTTTCTTGTGACGATTTCACATTGGTAGTGTTTGGTGTGAACGGGGCTTTATGATCCCTGAGAATCTCCTCTTGGCCTGGAGGTCCTAACCAAAAAAGATGTTGCTAGGTGATGATGTTGCTCATCCAAGTCAACTTCACTGGAGGCAACTGAAGTCTGGGCGACTTGGTTGCACCACCAGGTCGCTTTAGACGCGTGGAAATTCCCGTCGCTCATCGCCAAAATAAAAAAAAACTTTTTAGACGATGTCGCGTGGCTGTGACACAACAGCCAGTCAGTATTGTCTTTACTGGCTTCATTGCTGTGTTCTGGCACCTGGAGATTTATATTTCCATGGCGCAATTTTACTGGACCGATTAGCATTTAACATTAGCACTGCAGACTGTCCTGCTACTGCAGTTTACATTTGTGTAAATCTGAGCATTTTAGGTTATTACATGCCTGTGTGTGTGGCTCCAGTACATTTAAAATATCTAAAAACCTTTATTTAAACCAAACATAAATATGGTGAAATTAAAATGAAGAGGCTGGGGCAGTGGACACACGCAACAAATGTTTGAAGTTGGCCTTGTTTGGGCAGAACCACCAAAGTTCTGAGGTGAAAATCAACAAATTCGACTGCAATTAAAGTTCAAAACAGCTGCTTATAATGATCCAATTTCTAAAGGTTTGTATGAGTTAACAAAAGTAGCCACGGTTTGGCCCTGAGTGATACAGTGCAGTGAGCAGAATCTCACAGCCTCAGTAATCCTCGCAGGCCCCAGCAGTTTTTACTGAACGCCATAAAAAAAAAAAAAGTCACTTGACAGAGAGGGCAGGCCAGCACAGCGAGAAGCCACTTAGAGCAAAGTTAGTGACATCAACTCCACTTGTACTTACATTGTGCCCCAATCGACTTACCCTGGCAAATCCCGAGCTTACATTACAGCGGAATAAGCGCTGGATATTGGCAGAATGAGCTTACGCAGGCATTGTTCTAACTGGGTCTTTCTGAGGGAATTTTCTGGCCTCGCTGTTTAAGAAAGAAAATATTGAGGACAAAAATAAAGTAGTTGTTGTTGGCCAGCGTCTTGAGGAGAGGGAGTTGGTCGGATTCAGGGGGTGTTAAGATGATTTGCGAGCCTTTTCTCCTATCAGATCATCTAAAATGTGAGTGATTACACCGGTAATCAGCTGCAAGCCGACACTGGCAGTGTCTGCGTGGAGGAGATAAAGGCCGAGAGAGCCAGTTAAGAATGGAGAGAGAGGCGGAGGACGAGAAGACCTGTGAGGGAGACAACAAGAGAAGGAGGAAGGTGGCAGATTAGGATGGCCGCTCTTCTTCTGCTTCGTCTCTTCTTCTTCTCTCGCGCATTCTTTCTATTCACAGATCCGTTTGTTGTAGGCCAAACAAATAGCTGACACCGCCTCATCAAAGCTTCCCAAAGTGGCAGCTCGGGCCAAGTGGGGCTGTTGACAAGCGAGGGCAGTGTGAGGAAGAGAAAAAAAGACGGAGAAAAAAAGCAGAGGAGGAGGGAGAGAAAGGAGAGGAACGAGGGAGACGGAGAGAGACAACAGAAATCCCTGTTGTAATTCCCCAAACTGTAATCCACTGGGTTTAATGGCCTGTGTGTGTGTGTGTGTGTGTGTGTGTGTGGGGATTATACGTTTATCATCAATGCTCATCCCTGTTGTCATACTGGTGTGTGTGTGTGTGTGTGTGTGTGTGTGTGTGTGTGTGTGTGTGTGAGTGGAGAAAGCCAGTTTGTATGGGAGGCCCAACAATGCCGGCGGAGGGATTTAAACCCTCGTTCGCTATCATGTAACCGAACATCCTGGCCAATTCACAATAATGACGGGCCTGTTCACCACAGTTGATCCCAGCGATTAGCCCTGATCTGGAGACACCATTGCAACACACAGACACACACACACACACAAATACACGTGTGCTCCCCCCCTCACCTCTCCCACTTAAAAACGTGGTACATTTTTGTCCAAACTAAGGATCCTGTCATTAGCTGCCCTTTCCCCACCCGTCTCCTCACAGTATGCGACCCCCCCCCCCTCACAGAACCGGGACTACCGGAAGCTTCTGTAGGTGTGTAAACGCTATCAACTCTGTGTCAAAGGTCATGGCTGGTTTAGTCCAAAAAAACTGTCCGGCTTTGGCAAATAATGGAGTTTTTTTCCACAACAAGATTACATCTGATTCACAACTGGAGCTAAACTCATCTCAGGTCGTTTAATTGCACACAGATTACACACTTCCAGATTACACACATCCTGTGATATAAGGCGGAACTAAGATAGAGGAAAAAAAAATCAAAATGCCTTTAGTTGATTCCCAACAACTGTAATAAATCTTCTGTTTTGGGTCAATTCTCAATGTTTTATGACGTTTCTACGCCCTTTTAAAGCACATTGACTTGTCCTGTATACAAATCGGCCTATATAAATTATAGCTTGTGTTGCCTTAAAGGCTTAAATGCACATTTAAAGACTTTAAGAACTATTTCAATGCTCGTGAATGGATAAGTGGGAAAGAAAATGTGCTAACCTGCCCCCCTTGAGCTTTCTTCCTTTGAATTTCAGAAACTTGGAGAGAGTTCATGTCAAAGTCGGATCAGAATGACCTTTCAGGTATGTGACTGTCATTAAAAACTACTGGATGTGACCTCCGCTCAGCTCAAATACATCCACAAACCCGCAGATCAAGACGGGTTTTTCCTGCTCCGAGCGCGAGCAGAGCTGATCGCATCAATCTCTGCAGTGGAGATTGCTGCCTGGATTAACTTTGGCTTTGTCCATTGGCTCCGAGGACACATGAATCAGGAGCGAGACAGATTGGCCCTCGGTAACAAGGGTAATGTTTGAGACAGAAAAACATATTTCCACCATCAGCAGACATGGGCCGGGACATCTTTCTCTTTCAGATAACACGCACTAATTCATGCCGCGCAGACGCTCGCCGGGCCGCGCATAAACCCAACATGTGTCTCACAGCTGCCACGAAAACGCTCTGCGAACGAGGGGAAACACGGACAGACAAGAAATACCTGAAGAATGCAAATATATGAGCAGAAGAAAGAAGGGAAATTAAATGAACATTAATTCTCCCGCAACAATTCCCTTCTCTCAGCACAATGGGATGAAAGAGGAGCAATGTACTTTTTGGATATTTATTTCTCCTTAAAACATACAGCTGGAGTCCTGGTCTCGGAGACGGGGGCCCCGGCTGGACCGGGTCCGGGTACCACCAGCCTGGGCCCCCGTCTCTGCTCTCTGCGCCGCCTGCTCTGCTAATTAGGCAGAAATATGCAAGACCGAGCCAATGGCGGATTAATTAACTGTTTATTTCTCTTCGCTCGTCTATCGAAACCACTGATGGATGCGGACAGAGAGCAAAGTGTCGGGTGTGGCCTGTTGGACAAATGAACTGTTCAGATGTGCGTGTGTGTGTGGTGTGTGTGTTTGGTGTAGCAGTGCCACCTATTGAAACCGTCGGCTGGTCTTTGTTGTCGCAGAACGCCTGTGCGCTGCTTGATTTGTTATGTCTAAGAGTGGACGGCGCGGCGATGCCAAGAACGGCGAGGCCAGGCAGGACGACGACAGGAGGTGGAGGTGGAGATTTAGATTGGCTGAGACAGGCCGCCATCATTAAGCCGAGGAGCAGATGATAGAAGAGGCGGAGAAAATGGTCGAAAGTGAGCCACGAGGAAGTCTAATTACGGCACTAAAGCACACGGCGCGTTGGAAACGAGTCAACGGCTGATCCATCGCGCGGACTGAGGCGGCCGGAGTGCAGAGAGACGACCAGGGGAAGCAGGAAAGATGGAGGAGACAGAAGCATGTAACAGGAGAGGGTGTGTGAGTGTGTGTGTGTGTGTGTGTGTGTGTGTGTGTGTGTGTGTGTGTGTGTGTGTGTGTGTGTGTGTGTGTGTGTGTGTGTGGCAGGACAATCTGCACAAAATTAGGCCTCCATTAGAAGTTTGAAACAACTCATGACTTCCATCTGTTCCAGCGGGCTGGAACGCGAGATTGGAGACGACAGGTGTCTAAATGTTTATCAGCCGCGCCGGGTTTGTTCCTGCGTCGCCCGAGCTGGAGGAGAAACGACCCGTGCTAATCTAATCCAAACTAACCTTCACTTTGGAGGGAGGCACAACACAGCCAGCGTGTGTGCTGGCGGGCGGAGGCGGACCCGGGAGAGTAAACACACTCTAAGCGTGTGTGTGTGCCGATACAAGCTGTTAATAAAGAAGGTCACAACACGTTAACAAATGAGCGGCCCTTTCAGATGTTGGGAAGACTGGTGACTCTGGAGGAGATCTGCAGAGTTTGGTGGCCCATCCGACCATCTATGTTTTTTCTATTTTATTCTTGCACTTGTTCAGCATTTTGGACAATTTCTGTTGTTTTAAAGGTGCTTTACAAATAAAATCTGACCTTGACCATCCATCCACAAACAGTGTATATCTAAATTATATTCATTGAGCTCAATCTATACCATACCTACTGTATCTCTCCATCCATCTATATCTCTCCATCTGCCAAAAAAATTAAGGGAATACTTACTCAATACATATTAGAACCAGCCCTAAATGGCTAGTTGGCTAGTTCTTTTTTTT
>CAESWR010000962.1:271738-282092 GCA_903171835.1 Mullus surmuletus
TGTGTGTGTGTGTGTGTGTGCTAGGGAGACACAGGGTAAAAATATAGCTATTACAGAACAGCAGGGAATCAGAGAGCAAGACATTAGTACAAATGAATTAAACACGTCGGACAATCGGTGCTCGTCGTCAAAGTAGTGTAGCTTTAGCTTTGCTGCTAGTTCCGATCCTGCACTCTTATAAACAGCAGTGTTCCCTGGGATCCATCACTCCGCTGCCATGTGCCAGACTGGTTGCAGTGGTTTATCCACTGACATGTTCTATAAGTGTCTGTAAGTGCACTTTGCTGTTGTGTTTAATGAACATTTCGATTTAAGGGAAGGCAGGTATCACCATGCGTCTTTTGCACTTAGATGTCCTGATCCGATATTGATATCAGGTAACGGTCCAATATCAGCAAAGAAATATCAGATCCGATTACATCATCCTGCATCTAAAATATCCGATATAAGGTATTGAGGGTTTTTTTTCAGGGTCTTCTAATTTAATTTCATTGTTTTATTCAATTGTAGAATATTCTTTTGTGTAAGGTTAAAATGTATTTAAGTCATTGATAAATAATAAATGGGTCAGTTTTTCTCATAGCTATTGTTCTCTGTTTGAGTAATATCCCTTGATGAAGCCTTTTCTAACATTCCATACTACAAAATAAGTAATGAAAGCATGTGCGATTCGTGCTGATATCGTATCGATATCAGTATC
Source organism: Mullus surmuletus (assembly GCA_903171835.1). NCBI lineage: Eukaryota > Metazoa > Chordata > Actinopteri > Syngnathiformes > Mullidae > Mullus > Mullus surmuletus. The sequence continues at coordinate 272,439 of CAESWR010000962.1, forward strand.
AGCCAATACTCAAGGCTGAAATACAGGTATTGTATTGGAAGTGAAAAAGTTGTATCAGGACACACCTGCCTATGTTCTTTTACAAACAACAAAAAAACAAAAGGAAAGTCAAGTAATCACCCCTCCCTAGCCCCCATTATTTCAAAGTTCACTCATCCAAGAAACAGTCCGATCTGAGGCTGAGAAAGCGTGATATGAGGTGTGTGTGATGCGAGGCGGCCCGGCTCCTCACTATTCTCCCCGACTCTCTTCTCTGCTCCCTCCAACTAAAAAGAACATCTCTCACTCTTTATTTTAAACTCTCAGCCTTCCTCATAAAGACTTCAGTCAACACCTTTCCTTGCCCCCGGTGCAGATGAATAAGCAGTGGAGTCTGGAGAAAATTAAACATTAACGGTGTGTCTCTTTTACACATCACTCTCCATAACAATCTTCTCCTCTATTTTTTTTTTTTTTTGAGCTTCCCCTCTCTCTCTGCTTTCAGCACCGCTCAGCCTCCCTGCAAACCAAACTACCCCGCTTGTCCACAGAGCCACGGAGAGAGAGAGAGAAATACTGAGAGGAAAACATATTTTGTCGACAAGCACATTTGCATAACCCTCCTAAATCGGAGCTGGTCTGTCATGTTTGCTGCTCGTAACCTGCTGCTTATAATCCCGCCTGCATCCTCCTCTGATCCATAAAGTAGAGCGTCCAGCCACTTCAACAGCAGCCAGGACTGCCATCACTAGCTGCTGCTCGCGCTAAGACAGCCCCGTAAAGAAAGCGGGGGGGAGGAAGAGGAAGAGGAAGAGGAAGAGAAGAGGATAAAAAGAGGGGGAACAGGGTAATTGGATTGGGGGATCTTCTATTTGGCCGGGTCTGGTCTCTGTCATCACGCTCCAGGCCTGGCTTCTCTCAGCGCCTGCAGCAGGTCTCAAACACATCAACACATCCACACACACACAAACACACACACAAAACTCTCAACGTGCTACAACTCTCAACCGCTAGCCAGTTCAGGAGGCAGATTGACGCGGGCACCCCCGAAGCCTGCAGGGCGTCTAGTGTGTGTGTGTGTGAGTGTGTGTTTTCAGAGCGAGTATTTGCATACTCCTTTAACACCTCACTAAATGGTTAAACAGATTACAGAGCGCACTAAGTGGATTGTCACAGCTCTCTATCGCTCACTCTGGGTGTCTCTCCTGCGATTAAAAGTGGCCAAATTTCTCCCCCTCTCTCTCTCTGCGCACACACACACATGGAACTATACACACACTGAGAGAACTACACACACACCTCTGCGCTCTGAGCAGAGAATGAAGGGTCACACTCGGGGATTGACAGCATTCCCGACAGTAACTCACTGTTAAGAAAACCAAAACAAATCTGCTTTTCAATTCGTTCGAAACGACTAACTAGTGCACATGTAGGTTTATCGTGCATCACGGGGAATTCGCCTGTCAAAAAAAAAAAGTCCAGCTAAACGGAGACAGAACGAGGACGGGCTGTTTTCTGTCCAATCTACGCTCATTATTGGTGTAGAAGAAGAAGTAGCTAATGACTTCATACAGCCACAGGCCAATAAACACTACAGCTGCCTAACTGTGCCTGTGTGTGTCTATGGGGATGTGTGTGTGTGTGTGTGTGTGTGTGTGTGTGTGTGTGTGTGTGTGTGTGTGTGTGTGTGTGTGTGTGTGTGTGTGTTTATGTACAGTTCAACCCTTCACATGGAGGCATCAGTCCTATTTCACCCACCGGGCCCCCCCCCACTCAAACTCCTCAGATTCATCAATGCCTCTTCTTGCTATTGGCCACCCCAGCCCCCCGTCTTACACACACACACACACACACACCCTCCCTCCCCTTAAATAAAACACACTTAACAAGTCATTGATTTAAGTCAATGCGAGTGTATCCTAACCTTCTGAGGACGGCGTTTGAAGTCTCTCTTACCTCCCCGGACCCGCTCCTCGAGCCAGACACAGCCTAGAGTCCTGCAAAGATTGCAGGAAGGCAGACACACACACACACATACACACACACACACACACACACATACACACACACACACACACAAACAACGGCGGCGGCGGCAGCGGCTTCAACGGCAGTGGTCCCATCCACACCACCCATACACACATGCTCCCAACAGGCCAAGAGGACGCCGCAGGCAGAGGCTACATCCACGCAAACACACACACACACACACTTACTTTCTCTGTGTATTACTACCGCTAATGAGCTGATAGATGTTCAACAGAGGCAAAGAAGCAGACAATCATTTCCTCAGAGTGAGGAGAGGAGGGAGAGAAAATCAACAGTGGTGTGTGTGAATGTGTGTGTATGTGTGTGTGTGTGTGTCTAGGGCCTTGTTTTATTTTCTCTCTGCCTCACAGCGTCTCGGCTTCCAGAGGTTAAGGCTGAGCGATGGAGCGCAGCGAGCCAAACCGAGGCCCGCGGGTCCTGCCGGGACCCCTGTGGTGAGCCTGGATTCTGTTTGGCTTGTCGGGGGAAAACACAGTAATGAGAGGAATTACTAAACAATCACACACACAGAAGGAGATGGGAACGGGTGGACGGCTCCGTGGGCAAAAATGTCAAGAATACAGGCTTTTATTTCAAACACTTAAAAAAGGGAACTCCACCCTTTGCAAAATAAGCTATTTTACAAGTCCGAACAAAGCGGCTGGAAGCGCCGGCCCTCGCTGGCGCTCCCTCCCGTCCCGCGGAAAGAGAAAAACTCCTAAGTGATTCGCTCATAGACAAAGACATCAAAAAGCGGCTTTAATGAAAAGGTAGACTATTATTTTAAGTTCTTTAACCCTCAGCTCATTAAACCAGACTCCACTTTTCCACGCATAGAGGAAAAGAAAGATCTCCGCCACCATCAGAGAGGTCCCCGCACGGTCCCGCCTGTCTCACACAAAACACACGGAACCAAGTCAGAGCGAGCGGTGCTCCTCCCGCGACCCGGCACAGACACGGAGTTCAGCTAATTGGACAGACCCTTCTGATTGAGGAGCCGCCCGGGTTCTCGATCCGTTACAGAGGAAGCAGAGGCCACGTGAAAGCAGAGCCAGGCAGGCTTTTGACGAGAAGGAGGGTGAGGTAAAAAAAAGTGAAAAGAAAGAAGAGTGTATATGTATTTTCTTGGTACAATTACTGCAAGAAATTTTATTACAATGTATTAACCATCTCATTCTATATCACTATAATGCCTAAAACTGCATGACCTCTCCATTTAAGTGTCATTGATATCCGTCTTTTTCGATGACAAAGTGTAATCTCATCTAATCTAATCTAATACAACAAAAATAATGTAGTAACTAAGTAAAGCAGCCAAAAAGAACATGATAAAATGAGAACAATCCCACTGGTGTTACATGGGATGTTCAGAATTGTTGTATATAGTGAATTTGGTAACCATGACGTCCCTCGTATCTCCGCGCTTTAACGCGTCTACATATTGTTTCATTTTGAGAACACCAGAAAAAAAAGACGCTTCAGCTGCACTCCGTTCTCACCCTTAACGTATGATCAAAGCCTGAACCGCTGCACTATTTCTCATGCCAAAAGCTTTAAAACACTCATTCATAATTAAACATATTTCTTTAAAAAAAAAAAAAAAGCCATCTGTCAAGTCTAGCATCTAAATTTCTGCTCATTAATTACAGGAGGGAGCCGGGTCGGAACACCGGGTGAAGAGCAGCGCTACATTCAAATGACGCCTGCTCTGATTTAAAGGGAACAAATCTGACAAATAATATTAACAAAAATGGAAACTGACCTGAAGGGACTCCTGGTTATTAAAATCTTTTGTGGCTAATTTTTCCCCCCATAAATGAGTCCAGATTATGCTCCGATATCAGTGTGTTTTCTGCAAATAGGATTTCAGATCGAGGATTAATGTGTTTTTTGTTTGTTTTTAATAAGGAATATAATGTCTGTTTTTTTTGTTGTTGTATTAATTTAAATATAATTACAAATTAAAATGTGATGTGCAGATGGGCTTGAGATGACGAATAATCGTGTGATGGCTTTTTTTAAATCGCTGGAAACGACATAAAAACACAAACGGGGAGTCAGAAAAGTCTCAATGAAGTAAGAAAATGCAAACAGACAGTTGGAGTAGCCGTAAGTTTCCGAGGAGGAGCTGCTTTGGTGTCAGCAAATAGAAAGCGAGGGGGATTACACTGAGCAAAGCTGACCTGCTGACCCCGTACACTAGTCTGGGTAAACACACACACACATACACACACACACACTGAGAGAACCCCACAATCACCCACTTACCCTTTGCCACTGGTGAAAGGCAACAAGATCTCTTAACAACAGCTCGTCGTTTTCAATAAATTTTGCATGAAAACATGCCGCTGGAGCACCAAGTTGCCTGCTGTCATACTAGAGGAGTGTTAAATGTTTAATGACGACAACACCACACACACACGCGCGCGCGCACGAACACACACACACAGTCGGTGTCAAGGTGCCGCACTGAGGGGCCCCTCTTTCATCCTGACAGACACTATAAAGCTCCCGAGCCGCTTCTCCACCCCGCCCCGCCATCAACGCCGCGCCGCTCCCGCTGCCTGCCAACCAGCCAGCGAGGAAACCTGGATGTAAATGAGTTTGGAGTGGTACAGTGTGTAACCGTGTGTGTGTGTTTGTGTGGAAGTGGTGAGGATGGTGGGGCTCCCAATAAGACCCCACCCCCATCCCCATTAAGAGCAAAAGAATAATGGAAGAAAACTAGACGGGCTGGCGTGTCACAGACAGGATGTACTGCTGTCGAAATCCTCGTTTTAGATATTCCGGAAACGTCTCAGTGTCTCTGTCTTGCTTCGGCTAAAGGAGCACTTGTTAGGCGCCCCGAGCTCCCGCCGGAGCACCGGGGAAATAACAGAAACATCCACGTCAGCCGGGTTTTTGGTGGGTGATAACATCATATCAGGGTCCAAGTGTGGAGCAGCCAGACTTTGGGTGCTCGGAGGAGACGACGCAAGTCAAAATAAAAGTTAAAGAGAAGTTCTGGCATCCCGTCACGACACAGTGTCAGCAAAAAGACAGGTCTGATTATCATATTCTATTCAGGAGAAAAATATCTCGACTAATTAGTGTGTGATTACAAGTGTTAAGTGAAATCCACAAATCCTTAATAACTGCATATATTAGCTGTATAGTATTGGCATGTGTATTAGCATGTATTTTCCTCATTTCAAGATCCTGAATTATGGACAGTTTGGACTTAAAAATGTTCTTGTGTGATGAAATATGTAGAAATAAATTAGTATTATATCGGAAACTGATAATAATAATAAATTTGGGTTAATCAATTGAAATTGTATGTTGCACCAAATTACATAGAACAGTGATCTCATGTTCAGACACCTGATAAATCCCCCGAGAACACTCCCTTTAATAGAAGAAACCTTGGAGCAGAACCAGGGCCATCTGCCTTCGACTGGACGAGTCACAGACATAAAAGTCGACATGTTTCTGAATTTTGCTTCCAGCAACATTTTCAAATCGATGTGAATCTATCAATCATTCAACCAATCAAATGAACACACAAGAAAACCAAATAAAACAGCTGTGAAGCGCCTCAAATAAACGGGGCTGCCGGGCCGTTTGTGCATCTCACACACCGTCACACGCCACAGTTAGAGTGAATTGAACGGGCAAGATAAGACGATATACAGTTTAAAATATATTAAGTTTGCCACAGGTGGAAACACACACACACAATTGCGCGCACACACCCTACAAATTTACGAGGACACACACGTGCGCTCATATAAAGACAAGCTAAAGCGGGGTCAGGGATGAAGGTGGAGATGCCTATCGATGCTGAAGGATATTGAAGCCTTCATAAGAAAACAGATAGAGTCTGCCGGCCTCACGTTTCCCTGATAGCTTTATTTGTTTTCCTGATAAGCATCTAAGAAAGGCAATATATATAATGGCATCAAATAAATGCCGCACTTTCCCTTTAAAAGAAAAACCTCTGCGTTCTGCTCACACACAAAAAGATGGAGCCTCAGAGTCTTTGTTGGTGATCACTAATGGAGCCTTTTGGCGTGGAAAAATACAAATTAAGAGCAAGAGATGATCAATTCTTCTCATCCGCACAAGCTTTGTAACACTGATAAGAGGGAAGATTGTGGGTTTTTACAGAATTGTAAACAATTTTGTTAATTCTGGACCCTTATTTCTAATTACATTTACTCTCAGTTACAGAAAAACTGAAAAACAATTTTACCAAACTGTTTTGCAAGGACGCAAGTCTGCCGGAGAAGGAGCGACTGTGGCGGATACGAGGTTTCATCATCTGACTCAACCTTTGCATCAGTGCACCAAGGAATCCTTTTTTAGTCAAACATTAAAATCACGACTCGCCGTTTGGCCATTAGTGCTTATTTGTCTAAGTAAGTCCAACAGAGGGCCAAGCTTTGACCCTTTCATGTGTCTGAACATCAACCGAGCGGGATTTCATATGAGAATGAAGAGGATGTTGTGACTTTACACTGTAGAAGCTGCAGACCTGAGTGTCACGTGCGCGATCAATACATAGAAATCTATATATCTTTGATGATGTAGACTGAGAATCACGTGACTCGACTGAAAACTTGGTTCGGTAAAACAGATGTTGCCAAAGTTTCGCTCTGAGGACGACGTCTGCATAACTTCTGCTATGTGATTGTCAGACTTGCCGTCAGCTGAGGCTCACTTTACTTTACTGTAAACTGCCAATTTAATTTCAATGGAAAAACTCCAGAGAAGTTTCTGCGGCTCTCCGTGTTCAGCTTGAACCTGCTGGCTTGACTCTGCTTCACAGGAGCACATATTGTGTCTTTTCAGAGCAGTGTCATCGGTCCAAATCGTCCAGGCTTACCAACAGTACTTGTATTTTTTTACATTTAGTTTCACTCTGTATTATGTTCACTGACTTGGCATCTTTTCATTCATCGTTAGCCCCCCCCCCCAACCCACCCCTCTGCCCCCCGGCTACTTTTCTTTGACGGTCTTTCGTCTATTAAGACTGAGACAGGAAGCGCGCGGTTAATTAAACGTTTTGGAACTGAAAAAGGTGACACAACACTGACTCCGCTCATTAAATAAACCCACACAGGCTGCGCGGCTCGTCGGAGTGGATTTGTTATTGTATCTGAATGGAATAAAAATGGCAGCTGCAACCAAACACAGACAATCCAGGATAAGTCAGAAACATCTGTGGTAGAATCAGTTTACATCGAGTCATTTGTGTAATCTAAAATATACATATAAATAAAGTAAGCCAGAAAAGTTATTAAAAACTATTGTCCAAGGAATATGATAATTGTCATTGTCAAGTCATTGATCTGATGTGAGTTTATGTGGTTTGTTAAGATTGTGTGGCATGTTTGAGTTGTTATTTTCTACATATTAAGAAATCTAAAGAGATATCAATTAAAATGGTAGTTTGAGTCAATGTACTGAGCTAGCTCGATTAAAATTAGTTTGGAGGGAGAGAGCGGGAACTTCTCAAGTAGCCGCCGGTCTTTAGCTTAGCTTTGCCTCTTCTGGGGACTTTGGGTCTCTCAAATTGAGGTTTGGCGCAGTAGGCGGCCCGCGGCGCTCGCGGGATCCGCGGTTTGATCCACACATTGCTGCCATTCAGAATGACAGACAACAACAGGGCGCCAGTCGTGTTACAGTGGCCTCCAATTACATTGGAGCGCCCCGCGGTGGGCTCGGATTAAGGATGCTATTCTGGTCGAGGCGAGGAGCGGCCGCTGAGGTGCTTAGACCTGAAGCAGAGCAGACCACCGTTAAAACAAAACACAACCTCAGGAGGACACACACCTGCCAGCCAATACATTACCTGCTCCGGGTTCTTCTCACTTATTGTTTTGGATTTTTTCTTTTTTGTTGGTCTACTTGCCAAAGATGCATATGATCTTGTTATGCTTCCAGACTTATTGCAGCCGGGCCCAAAGAGGGGTTAAAGAAATCAACCTTCAGATATTCAAAAAATAAAGAATAAGAAAAGAACCGCTGCAGCAGTCCCATCCTCCATCTATAACATCATGACATCCGCCCTTTCAGGAGGGAATTATATCCGATTACAAAGCCGGCATCAGCCAATGCTTGATTGCTGAGGAGAACGGAGGGACAAGGGGAGTGATGGATTGATGGATGGAGGGATGAAATGATGGATGGAAGGACGGAGAACCTGAGAATAAGCTGCAGATTTGTGTGTGTGTGTTGGACTGAGGACTATATTGGCGCTCCCTCACCGAGCCAACGCCTGATGTGTTTGTGTGCGCTCGCTCCGCCGCCGCTCATCACTCACCCCTTCTTCTCCGCCTTGTCTTTGCTCTTGTCCTTGTCCCGGTCCCGTCCTCGCTCCCGGTCTTTGTCCTTGTCCTTGTCCTTGTCCCGGTCTCGGCCCTTGCGCCGGCTGCGGTCTCGCTCCCTGCTGTGGCTGCGGCTCCTCTTGCGGCTGTGGCTTCGCCGGCGGCCGCGGCTGCCGCTTCTGCTCCGGGAGCGCCGGTGACGGGAGTGAGACCTGAGGAGGAGCGACACGGAACACTGAAGATCAGACACCTCCGATCATTAAACACAGCGTCAACCCCTTACTTTGTCATTGTTAGTCATTGTTAACATGTATAATAACCAACTTAGCAGGAAAGTAGGAGTTAAATAGCATGTTAATGTTTAATATTGTAAATATTGTTATTGCAAATGGGGTATATTTCAATATTCTATCTTTATCTTTTTATACTGTTAAGATTGGGGATTGTAATATTTATCTTATTTGTACTATATTGTATTTACTTTTGCTTTACTCTAATTTACTTTATTTAGCTCTTGCAGGAAATTCCTGCGCCACCGTGCTCCAATCAACATAAAGTATTCTGATTCTGATTAACACATCTTATCTCTCACAATCTGCATTTTCCACCTCTACTCAGAATACTCATGGATTTTGGTGTTTCATTTATTGAAATATAATATTCTTCGCCTCTCGTTCAGGTAAATGTCGTGGACAAAATATTGGTATACTGCAGTCTGGTTCATTACAACTGCAGTAATGATTTTATTACAGTTAAAACATGTTGTAATATGTAATAAAAGAAAGCAAATACAGGCAGAAATGGAATAAAAGCCAAAGTGGATAGATCAGATCACTGTAATTGGCACTCAAACTGATGGAATATGGATGAATTTATGTCTTCATGGAGTCTTTGCATCAATGCAACAAAAAGCCAAACAATGAAATTAAACTGAATGGGATGAAATATTCCCTTTGTGGGGAAAAAAAAAAAAAAATCATCCTTCAATGTATGGCCCTAATAATACAGTTACACAGAGCCACACACACTGACACACACACACAAACAGTGGAAAGATGGAGCCAATTAGAGGCGGGCTCGGAGGAGGGCCCGTCCTCGGTATTGATCCTGACACCGGCCCTCTGGTCTCAAAAAGATTTACAGTGGAAGATTTACTCTGTTAGTTAAGACACACACTCACGCAGACGCAGCGACACACACGTTGTGTTTACACAGACACACGCCGCCGCCGTCGTCACCGCCACCGAGACACAAACAAAACATATGCGCTTATTTGTGTCAATTCAGCGCCGCTATTAATGCAGACAAAACTCCTAAACATGCTGCTGAAGTGTAT
>CAESWR010000963.1:7121-19571 GCA_903171835.1 Mullus surmuletus
TATGATCTGGGTTGATTTATCACCACATTCTTAATTTTTCTCTTCTGTTTATAAGTAAATCTTAAGTTTGTAAAAAAAAAACTAACAAACAAGAAACATTTGTCAAGGGGAATAATCTCCTGTCAGTTGAAACAGAGGACAGAATTCCTCATACTTAAATACTTTATAACACCTCACCTATGCACTGCTAATCAGGTTTGAATTACCCCCCCCCAACAGTGGGTCAGTGCTCGGCAAACTGTGAAATGAGAGGGCACCATTCAGCTACATAGATGCTAATACTTTAATATTTTGTTGATGAATAAAAATTGCTCAATAATATGAATTCTACAAATATTTTCCTTCATCACAGAGTGGATCTGAATTGCAGTTGTGTGTAAGTCCGTCTCTCTCCTTCCAATATAGAAAATAACCAGACTTGTTTTTGTTTCCTAAATGCATGATGGACTCTCAGTTATTGTAGAAACTCATGCAACACCAAACAATCACATAGCAAAGAATACACCAGCTTCCCTGACAAACACATCAACTGCTCTGATCACACACGAGCTGGGCAGGTGAGTGTCTCAGCCCCTTGTTAAGTAATTAGATCTGTGAGGATCATTTGGATGCTCCTTGGTATTTAAACTAAGGAAGGACCCTTGAGACTTCTTCTTGAAGAACCTCTTCTTGAAGATGTTCAAATCAAGGTTCTGAGGCTGAAGTGAAAAGTCCAAAATCATATAAGTAAGTTTTTTTTACACAGCTTTTACTGCTGTGATCCTGGTTGTATTAATTCAGTGGAATGCAGGATGAGACCAAGATGAAAGGCCAAACTCACTACATACCTCATAGTCAGTAAAGAATTTTATACAATATGCCATATTTTAATCAAATCTCAAACAAACAGACAAAAACAAGCAAAGCACACCATATGTGAATCCCCTAGTCAACAGTGATGGTTCTCAGGTAAACTACATGGAAAAGCTTCTGTTTTAGAGGGATTCGCTATGCCCTTAATCAAGTAAGAGGGTATTTCAGAAGAACAGTTTCGAGCTTTTTAGGTCATCTATTGAAATTAAGTAGGACAATTTGTCAGTTTCTCAGTAAAGTTGGTCTTTTCAGCTATAACATCAAAAACCTCATCTGTACCTCCTATCCTCAACGGAGCAGAGGACACCCATAGTTGTCCCTGCACATGTTACCAGTCTATCACAGGGCTCAGACAAAGAAAAATGCAACGATTCATGCTCAAATTCACACTTCACACTAAGTGAAACGTGACATACAAGTCTGCAGTTAACTCAACGTTCTGGTGCCTCTGATCGTTTGATCGTTCTGGTCTGTGAAACCAGAGCACCTGCAGGGAATCCACCTGTCTATTTACAGAGAGAACACACCCAAAACGCACAGTTTTTGCTAACCACCTCACCAAAGGCTGTCTTACCGACGCAAGTGCCTTGACATCGAGTCGACTGATAGCCCCCTTTGTGACATTTCTGTTATTTATAGGTGCGGGCTAAGAGGGACGCAGAACCTGCCGAATGCCAACCTGACAGCTGCAGGTTCAACCGCTGTGAAACACCCTTCAGTAACACAGAGAGGGCAAAGAAGGTAATCAGACAAACTAGCTTATCATGAGTGGCATCACACACACAATGGAGAAAACATACTGTAGAGTAGGAGGGTTCAATAAAGGTTGTTTTGCATAGTGTCAATCACAAACAACATGATTATTATTATTATTATAATCATAATTATTATTATTTTATACACTACTTGAGTGTTTCTGTCTCTGTATGTCATATGTGTAAAATGCGAAGTTCGTTCTAAAGGCGGTCTGATATATAAACTGGCAGGTCTTTCAGACGAATTTCAGCTATGCCACTCAGAAGAAGAAGGAAGAACTGCGTATTCGCCAAGCGCACATGGAGAACGAGAGGGAAATCCTTAAGCACAACAGAAAGGAGTGAATAAGGGCAGTGAGGAGACACAAGATGAAGGCAGTGAGCACAATAGTCCATCTCTGCATCCTCTCTGTCCAGGTTAATATTGGACCGCATCAACCGGCATGAGAAGAGGCAGGAGATAAGTAAGTCGCTCGAGAGCGACTGGAGTCACAGCATAAAGCTCAAGCACCAGTGCGAGGAACAGGAGAGGCGCTTCCTAAGGAGTGTGGATGCAATGGGTTTATATTTATTCATATAGAGTGCAACAATCATCCCCAGGAACATTTTGGACGCATTGTCTGACTGAACCTAATTTAAAGATTACTTGTATCGATTGGAAATAGGCCCCATGCAATAATGTGATATTAAAGCTGCAAGCAGCATTAAGGTGACCAAGCAGTAATTCTCATTTGGCCGCCTCATAGCCTTGTCGAAAGTGCAACACCTCTGCGATCGTAAAATCAGGTAAATCCATCCAAAGTTGTAGGCTAAAAATAAGTTTAGCTAATTGTAGAGCGCCCAAGTGATCAAATGATAAACATCTTTATTTGATTTTAAGACACAGCATATGATGATATTGGCCAAATATAGAGCCAATATGCCAAATACCCATGGGGTTGGGCAAGAAAATTGATCAAAGCGATCGTGAGACCAAGGACAATGAGTGTACCAAAATCCACAACTTTTTACCATACGATTATAGGGGCTGTCATAGAAACCCATGGCAGAAGAAGTAGTAGAAATATCAGCAATCTCAATGGTTATCCCGCAGCCACAGTGCTTGGCCACCAGTTACTGAAGTAGCAACAGGTCTGTCATGTTCTTTTTTCTCCCTATTGTCAGGTCTGTAGTCAACTGCTGGTGGACAAAGTGGCACAGTATAGGTGCTGCTGCCAGTGTAAGAGGAGGACCTCCAACTGCAGAGAGTCCAACATATGGAAAGACTCTCATCCCCTCTCCGGTTCACAATTTATGATCTGATGACCCGAGTGTTTCACAATAATTCAACATCAATAGTTAAGTACTATGGATTGCTTTTTAATGGTTTGGAGTGTGGTATGTTGACTGAGTTCTAAGCTGGTATTTTTAGTGGTTTCTTTGAAGTTCATGTTTACTTTTGTTTTTTCGGTCCTGAATTATGCATGTTAAAAGCTGGAGTGGCCGGAGTCCCGCTTCCACAGTGGAGACATAAACAGATCTATGTTTAGCTGCCAAACACACTGGCAGGATAATAGGAATGAGAAAAGGACATGGACACATGATTAAAATTTTATTAACGAAAACAAGAACAACTGGTGATTTGATATCAGAAACGACGAGACAGAAGTCAACTCTCAGTGTTGTTTCAGGAAGGGGGTATTTGTGGGAGGGGTGGGGCACTTCCTCACAGAGGACACTATCTGCTAACTATCACGTCTGCTGTGATCTGATGCTCTTCAATCTGGAAGGAGACAGAGAAAAAGTGGAGTGAGGCAAGGAGGCTGGACCAGTGGCTTTACTGCTTAAAGTGACTTTCGGTTTATGTATGTAAATGACTGCTATTAGGCCAGTGCTGGAATAATTGAATAGAATTACATTTAAGGAGAGGCATAATCGAACTGCTCTAAAAAAAACTTTGAAATTGAGTAGATATGTAATATCTCTTTATATGATTATTGTAGAACTAGATAATCCAATTTGATTTCTTGTTATTTTTCACATCTGAATTACATACAAATGTATCCTACTACTGTAAAAAGGTTATACACACACTATATGTCATCACTTGTCTAGGGGGCATTGCAGAATTTCTAACAAACAATGGGCATTAACAGCAGGTGTGTGGTGGCTTTCCAGCAAAGTGAGTGGTATTATATGACCACTTACCTTTTAAGCAGGTCATCTGCTGACACTTTAGTTGCAGTGTCGCCATCATTATCGTCATCGCTGTCCTCAGAGCTGCTATCAGATGTCTCCTTTTTACTCTTCTTTTGCTGCTGCTTACCTTTGTGTTTGTGTTTCTTGTGTTTCTTGTTCTGGGGAATGAATGGGCATTTGTGAAGAAGAGGAAGCACCTCTGAATCTTCATTCATCATTTGTTTTTTCTGATGTTTCTACCTTCTTGTCCTTCTTGTGTTTGTGCTGCTTCTTGTTCTTGTGTTTCTTCTCTTTGTTTCTTTTCCTTGGCAACCCGGGCATGGAGGCGCCTCCTCCTTTGACTTAATACGGGAAATAGAGGAGGTATTAAATATTTGTTCAGGGATTTCGAAAGAAAACCTAGTACTGTGGAGGAGTGGACTCACAGGGAGCAGCAGAAGGGGGTGGCAGTTTCGGACCAAATTCCTCGTTGTCCAGTGTTGTTTGACAGGAAACTGCCAGAATAGAGGAGGAAATGTTCAATCAACTGTTTCAATCATCTGTTAATGTTAAACACAACCCACAGAGAATAGAAAGGTCATTTTTATTTCCTTTGTGAAATAGAGGAGACCTGCGCAATCCAAGCCATGGCTAAATCCTTTAAGTGTTACGTTATGAGAGTCTACATGCCAGACTTAAATGTCATTAATTTCTGCTGGGTCTTGAAATCTAACATTTTGAAGCTGCCTTTCACAAGCATTTAAACTACAGGCAATTTTATCCAGTGTTATTGATGTGAATATCAAAATATTAATTAAAATATATCCCCCCAACCCCAAAAAACAAACAAAAAAACTGAACCTAAATCTATACAAGAATACATTTACTAAATGTATTAAATCTTATTATGTGGTCACAGCTTGGACTTAGTCTTCCACAATCCACATTGAAGAAAAAAAAGCAATAAAGAAACTAAAAGTCTTTTTCCATCTTATCTCAAAAAGTCAATGTGTCAAGTGAAAACAATTCCTACCTCTCGGTTGACCGGTCACAGCCATGAGGGGGGTAACGGAGGAAGGGGTCACAGAGGTGAGAGAAGAGGAAGAGATGGGAGTGACTGAAGAAGAGGAAACGATGCTGACCGAGGAAGGAGGGGCAGAGGTGATGTTGAAAAGGTTCAGTGGTCCTGAGTTGACTTTTGCTTGAACCTCCTTTTTGACCTCGTCCTCCTCCTCACTCTCCCCCTCTGAAGAAGATGACTTCTCATCAGAGGAGCTGGCAAAGATTGCTTTAAAAAGATCCATAGGAGGCCTGCTCTCCTCCTCTTTCTCCTCCTCATCTCCTTCGGTCTTCTCGTCCACCTTTGGCTCCTCAGACTTTGCCTGTATAAAATTAACGAAGGTTCAGATTGGCCCCCCCAAGAGCTCCGATCAGCTTTTAGCCTGGAACAACCTTGTGACTTGTGCTCATGATACCTCAGATTTGTCACGTGGCACGTGGCTGTTTGCTCCCATGGAGGTGGGTAATATAGGTGTGGCAGACTGATCCAGTTTTTTATCAGATGTTTGGGTCCGTGCCGTGGTGATCAGCTGACCCAGAGGATCATCGTTCTTGCTCTCCTCCTTCTCGCGTGAAACGTCCCATCGGGACTTCTTGCTGGACTCTGGAGCCTTCGGAGGAGCTGAAGAGGTAAAATATCGAAATCCAGAGATAATCTATTATCAGTGTAGTATCAGCTTGAAGAGCATTAAAGATTTGAATGTGTCTAGATGTACCTGTGGTCCCACTGCTTTCTGTCATACTCAAAAAGTTAAAGACTGAAAACTTGTCTCTCTTCACCTTGGGCAGACCCACTATACCAGACCTGCAGCACCAATCACAGTCACATTAGTATAAAAGGGAACAGCTGGTGTTAAGTCCGTCATGTTGCAGAACTAATGATGCAGATTTGAGGGAAAAATGAACATCTACTAGAATGTGATTATTACAGCAGTGTAAGAATGTGAGTGCAATTTACCCGGGATAAGGCTCAGGGACGTTGAACCTCTTGCAGAGCAGTTTGTCAGGATGCCACTCGAATGTTTCTCTGGTCAGTTTTCCAAAGTTCTTCATCTTGACAGCTTTCTGTTTGTCATCAAGGTCTCCCTGATGAATATTTATGAATGGTTTTTAACAATAGCGTTCAAATCAAATGATACCTTGTTAAGTTACTTCTGAATGATTTGTTTTTACATTGAAACTTGAGGTTATTGCAAGTTTCAGTTATGTTGCAGTGATGGCAGCATGGGTGCCCTACCTCCTGGTCGCAGACAACTTCAACACTGTCATCATCCTCTTCATGTTTGGCGCTGGTGAATCGGGACGACAGCAGTGAGGAGGAGGGCCGGTACAGGATACAGGCTCGGACAAACTCCTCCCTCTCCCTGCTGCGCTCCCACTCGGTCATCCCCAAGTCCAGACTCTGCTCCAGTGCATCTGAGAGACACAGACAAAACAGTTTTACATCTGGCCGGGCTCACTGCACTGCCTGATGGGACTTTTTGGAATGTTCCCTACCTTTGTCTCCCTGTTTGAGACGGCTCAGATAGAGCTCGTAGCGTGCCTGTTTACTGGGGTTCTTATCGAATGGTTTGAAGGTTTGTGCAGACGTCTGGCCTTTCCACACTGCCAAAGCCTCCTGCTGCTGATTCTGTTGCTGTTGCTGCTGCTGCTGCTGCTGTCCCACAAATGCTGGGGTTGGACGCAGGGCATCATGGAACTCCGGGGCTGTGGTTTTGGTGGGAGGTAGTTTGGAGGCTGTGCGCAGGTTGATGAGTCGTTCCCGATCTGCAGGCCTCAGCAGCTCCAAAACTGAACTGGGACCTGAAAAAGGAAGACGAGAGATCTAATCTGGACATTTGTGTTGTTGTTTTTTCCAAGTGCATTTGTTTGAGTTGTTTCATCAAGACGTGCGATGTACAACTTCAATACATTGACATTAATGGATGTAACTAATGCTGAGAAACCAGGGACTTAATGTTTGGCAGCCACAGACTTGCTAACAATTATTTTCTTACCCTGGAGGGTCTCCTCTCCAAGCATCACCCTCCTCTGGCCAGAGTCCAGCTGGTGCCGACCTCCTTGCCCTTGTTGGGGCTCCTCTTTGACCATGTGGCCCTTGGAGGTCCTCAAAGCCTCGGCAAGTGCTGGACTGACACCAGACAGCCTTGTGACATTCACCACCGGACGGAAATGATGGACCGGTCGAAAGTCTCTTGGCAATGTAGGGGGAGGGAATATCTACATACAAAATGCAGAAATGTTAATGACTGAATTCTTTCAGAATAAAACAGCAACAAGAACTCAGGAAGTTCAAAGATGATTCTAACCATTTTCTCTTCAGCTGACTTTTGGGCAAGGGTGAATCCTTCCAGGATTTTGCCGAGGTATGACGCATCTTTACTACTGTCTGAAAAAGGCAATGACATTCAAATTTCCAACCCCCTGTGACACATCAGTCACCCTTTGTGATGGACAGGTGAATCCCGCCCACCAATTCAGTTATTCTGTGTATATTTTAGGCCATACGAAGTAACCTTAGTGAATATGAACAGGTTTTCTCTATCAAAGCCAAAGTTACAGGGAAAAACAAATTATTTCAGCCTATCTTTTTCACCTTTCAGAAAGTCACTGCTGATGATTGACACTTATGGTGAGGATCTCATACAACTTCATGTCAAAAAAATCCAAACTATCCCTTTAAGCGCCTACCTTCATCTGCAGTCTTCTGCCAGTCCATCAGCTGTTTGATATAATGGAGTTTATTTACGAGTTCTATTTCTTCCGTCTTTTCCCCAATATTTTGGCATCTTTTCTGAATTTCAGCTGTTGCTATTTATTCACAGTGACTTTCTCACGGATGTCCTCACATAGCATCTAATGTATGTGTTTATTTGCATCGTCAACTACCCGATGGCATCAGCGTCTGGGTTTCTGCTAGCAGACATTCTGCCCTTTCTAGCTCTCTGTGGTGGCAGTCAGTAACGCACGCAAACCATAATACAAAAACTGCTGTTTGCACTTTCTGTCATTGTGTACGTGCACTCTTTATTTAGGACATTAGTAAATCTGGCCCTGAATGCGTTGCAGTGTTACCTCTTTTTTTGGTGTACTGCTGCGGTGCCGTCCATCCATATAGGCCATCTCCAGGCTCCTCTCCTCCCAGCACTGTGTCGTATTTTGACATGGAGTCTCTGTGATACACGTCTTCATCCTCATCCTCCAGTGCCCCCACCCCAAATGCCTGCAAGTCAGAGGTGAGTGGCAGCATTTAGAATAACATAAAGTAAAACCAGTAGTAAATAAAAACTAATCTGGAAATCAGATACAGTATCTCACCTGTCCAACCACACCTCCCCGCCGCAAGCCCCTTTTTGCTTCTCCGAACAGTTGACTCCTCGAGTTGGACTGAGGCCTGAAAAGGTCGATGTGTTCGGAGGCCCCTCGGCCGAGTGCCAGCCTTGGGTCCAGGCCGTGGTAGCCCAGACCCTGCAAACCTGTCCTCGGAGTGAAGTCCACTGGAGTCACATCCTTGGGGGCGAAGGTCACGTTTTCTGGAGCAAATTCTTCCTCATCCTCTTCCTACCAGCCCGAGAGAATATCAGCTATCATTACACACCACATGAAGCAGGTTTGACAGGTGATTATAAGTATTTGGTCAAATTAGGTAATACTTTAACTCATGAGGGGCAGACACGGTGAAAAAATGTCTTCCGGTGAAAGACAATTTAATGATGTTGAGGAGATTCTTCTCTAAACACATTGTGGATTAATCCATTTCCTCTCATTGTATTTTACATTTCAAGAACGAAGGACTCCATTTTCTTTAATAACACAAAGCATAGGGGTGGCAACCCTTGATGCTGCAAGTGGTCAATACTTTTTTGGGGCAATTTGGTAAACCAGGAACAAGATTCACTTTTGGACCAGCAAAGTAGGAAATATGGACCCGTGTGAATGGGATCACACACTATTTGAAGAACAATTGCACCTCATATCTCTCTTAAATCAACTTTGGCACAATGCAGTGAGTATTTTGACATGGCACAAGAGACAGCATACTGTAACTGCAACCCAAAATCTACTCAAATGCTGCAAATCTGCAAAGTTCATACAGGCTCTTGCACCTACATGAAAAAGCAGTTAAACCAGGATTTGCGCTGCGACTAGACTGGTATAAAAATACAGCCGAAATGGCAAGATGATGTCATGCAACCAAAACACACAGGTCTCACCCACCTCTGAGTCCTCTGAGCCAGCAGGAGGCAAAGCACAGCCATATATTTGAGCTCCTGCAACTGGAAAAAAACAAACATGAAGACTAATACCTGACTAATCCCAGAGAAGATAAATATTACTCACAGTAGTGAATGGGGCCTTTTTCACTTCAGCTTTAAAAGTTCTGTTCCGTCTCTGTTTACAGTATTGAAAAGCTAGTGCATCTCACCCTATAAATGGTGCAAATGTGTCAAGTACTTTTCCTAAACCAGTATTAAGAACTCAGTGATGCCCTAGGAAACGTTTTTTCACCTGAATTGATGCCTGACCTACCTCTTACAATAGATGATCTCAGGTTTGAAGTGATTTATATTCTTTCTTGTCCTCACCTGTGTGCTGGCGGGAAGCTTTCCTCTTTACACGAGGCCCGACACCCTGACCTTCCTTCCACCCCATCTTCCTCAGCAGCTCCACACCAATGGATGACCTAAAAGACATTTTGTGGACACTGCTCATGGGTGGAGAAAACACAGTTTCTAAATCTTTATTTCTTTAATATGTCTGGTGTACTTTATTGCTATGGTTTTTGAAACCCACATCATCACTTGTCATTTGAAAACCAGAAAAACACACTAAGAAGACTGATTTCTCCCTCTCAGGGTGATTGTCTTCTTATTCAAATGTCTGAAGAGTTGACGTTAAAATGCTTAAAATGCTATAAAGTCTTGTTTTCCATTATCAAATGCACTTTATTTCTGTGTGTATAAGGGAAGAAGAGGGTAGTGACCGGTGGGCAGGGCCTCTACCTGGCAGGTGCGATCAGCTCTTCCAGTAGAGTGTCCCCAGGGATCAGTGCAGCCTGAGCATTCACCGCTCTCGCCTTCTCTTGAGCCTCGTCTCTGCGACTGGACGAGAACTCCTGGCTGGTGGTGATCTGTTTGGGAGCGATGCCATGCTCGCCGAAGTCCTGATGCATAAAAACATAGAATCAAGAGCTGTCAAATCAAATTATATATATTCACCTTTTCAACAAAATCACACTCATCATCCTGACTGTCAAACACATGCAGCAATAAAGATAAGTCTGTGATCATGTTGCGGCATAGGGACTTTTAATGCAGAGATAACAATGACACATCCTTAGAATCCTAAAAAAACCCAGCAAAGCAGCAACATCTATCGCTCTCCGAGGACAGCCATACCTCTTCATCCATGAAATCCTCTGGTCTGAATTTATGTTTTTCAGCTTTTTGTTGTCGTGATGACACAAAGGTAGATGGGGTCCATCCTGTGGGAACAGATACACAAGCGTGACGATTCTTGACAATTGAAAAGACAGAACTTGAAGAAACAAACCCTTGTCTCTGGGAACTAATTGCCACATAAATATTCATTGATTATTTATAACAAACAATTGGAGTGACTCATCTATCACTAAAATATGGGGATTCTAAAAGTATTTCCACACTGATTTGTAATAAATGACGATTCTGTGAATCATTGACCTTCTTTTGTGCCGACAGTGTTGAAGTAACCGGCTGAGAACCCTCCAGTGAAGGCGCCATGGAATCTCTGGTATCGTCCTTTCTCATCCTTCACCGTCTGCTCGTGCAGTGGGATTGGCTTCCTCAGGGGCTCGTCTTAAAAAACAGAAAATAGAAAAATACATTAACAGAAAAGTAGATTATGGAAATGACCATTGCTTGCAGCACAGTTGCAAAATTGTGGAAACTATGGTAGTAAAGTGGCACCACAGCTCAGGTCCAAAGGGTGTGTGCCACTTTCCTACCATGTGACCATGCATTCATGACCATCATCAGCTGGAACCATCACAGCAGTTTAAGATGCCAATGACAGAGAGAGTTGTTGATAGAACGCCTTTACTTCTGTCAGTGTCTTATCTTCGGGGACAGTTCGTCTGCAGAATTACGCAAAAAGTACACACAGGCAAACGATTCGATCTTTTCATATTTACAATTGACTGCATTAGCGGTCTGTGTTACTTGAGCTAGCAGGTTAGCTCGCTGCGTGTTCGCTTTGCATCGTCGTGGACGTTTTACGGCAGCAACTGAGTCCGGGATGATGAATTAGGGTCACAGCTACAATCGCCAAATGTATTTAAAACACGTTTTACCTTCTTCTAAGGGCTCTAGTGGAGTCCCGTAAGTCACAAAATCCACTTCGCCGTCACTGTCGGACGCCATGTTTTTACTACAACTACGGAGAGCGCGAAGGAGCAAACGCGAATGTAGAATACGACTGATTTTCTTCTTCTTCTTTTGCGGTTTTACGGTAGTCGGCATCCAATAAGCTGCAGTGCTGCCATCTTCTGGGTATTACATCACATTCTCCTTATTAATTCGGTTTCATATAGAAACTTTAGCAAACTCCTCTTCCCCCCCACTTCCACAATGCTTTTAACTATTATTTCTAATTTCTAATTCTATTATTTCTAATAAAAAATGTCTATTAGTTCTAATCTTTCTCTATTATATTTCCTTCAGCACATGAGGACGTGGCGCACTGTCTCGGGCTCCTGACACTCCTGGCATAATCCATCTTGGTGCTCAACTACTGTTGAGAAAATGCGACCCATTGCCGTCCTAGAAATACAGACCTCCTCCATTCTTTTTCCCACTACTTTGATGTTTATTGTTTCCCTCACTCTATTAACTATTGAAAATAAATGGCTCCCTTTACTTTCTCCCTCCCACTTCTTTTGCGACTGCTAGATGGTTTGTTGCCACACTACACTTTTCCCCTAGACAGGCTTATATTGATATCCACATGCTCCTTTGCTGCTCTTTTTGCCAGCATGTCCGCTTTCTCATTTGTCTGGATACCCGTGTGAGCTGGAAACCACATCAGCGCCAGCTCAACGCCCCTCTTTTTCACTGTCTGATTTGCTATCAAGATCTCGTGGATAAGGCCTTGCCGACTCTAAGATACCCCCATCCCAATGCTGTTCACAGCAGACACAGAGTGTCAACACTTTACAATTTCTCATCTGTTCCGCCCATCCCACAGCCATCAGAATCGCATATAACTCAACAGTATTTAAAAATTACAACAATTACAAATACAACATTATCCCCATCTTGGCCCTGTACTTTCTCCAGATCACAGCTTCTTCACGGATTATAGTATATCCACCACCTTCTTTTTGTCTCCCCAGGACCACATACTCTTTGCTCCTCCCCTGTACCCAGCGCCCTATATAGCTCTGCCATACTGAGGTGCTGAACTGCTGCTTTTGTAATGATTTGGATCCTTTCTGTCTTAGATTTAACCTCTGCTGTAGCATTTGTTACCTCTGCAATAAGGATAACCAAATCCTTCTTCTTCTCCCAAGCCTTCTCCTCCTTCTCCTTGGATGTTTTTGGTCTCTGAATCCGTTCATCCCCAGAAGCTGCTTCCCCTCTGATCCTTC
>CAESWR010000963.1:22032-35885 GCA_903171835.1 Mullus surmuletus
CCATCATCAGCTGGAACCATCACAGCAGTTTAAGATGCCAATGACAGAGAGAGTTGTTGATAGAACGCCTTTTACTTCTGTCATCTTCGTGGGCAGTTCGTCTGCAGAATTACGCAAAAAGTACACACAAGCAAACGATACGATCTTTTCATATTTACAATTGACTGCATTAGCGGTCTGTGTTACTTGAGCTAGCAGGTTAGCTCGCTGCGTGTTCGCTTTGCATCGTCGTGGACGTTTTACGGCAGCAACTGAGTCCTGGATGATGAATTAGGGTCACAGCTACAGTCGCCACATGTATTTAAAACACGTTTTACCTTCTTCTAAGGGCTCTAGTGGAGTCCCGTAAGTCACAAAATCCACTTCGCCGTCGCTGTCGGACGCCATGTTTTTACTACAACTACGGAGAGCGCGAAGGAGCAAACGCGAATGTAGAATACGACTTCTTCTTCTTTTGCGGTTTTACGGTAGTCGGCATCCAATAAGCTGCAGTGCTGCCATCTTCTGGGCATTACATCAGATTCTCCTTATTCATTCGGTTTCATATAGAAACTTTAGCAAACTCCTCTTCCCCCCCCACTTCCACAATGCTTTTAACTATTATTTCTAATTTCTAATTCTATTATTTCTAATAAAAAATGTCTATTAGTTCTAATCTTTCTCTATTATATTTCCTTCAGCACATAAGGACGTGGCGCACTGTCTCGGGCTCCTGACACTCCTGGCATAATCCATCTTGGTGCTCAACTACTGTTGAGAAAAATGCGACCCATTGCCGTCCTAGAAATACAGACCTCCTCCTTTCTTTTTCCCACTACTTTGATGTTTATTGTTTCCCTCACTCTATTAACTATTGAAAATAAATGCCTCCCTTTACTTTCTCCCTCCCACTTCTTTTGCCACTGCTAGATGGTTTGTTGCCACACTACACTTTTCCCTTAGACAGGCTTATATTGATATCCACATGCTCCTTTGCTGCTCTTTTTGCCAGCATGTCTGCTTTCTCATTTGTCTGGATACCCGTGTGAGCTGGAAACCACATCAGCGCCAGCTCAACGCCCCTCTTTTTCACTGTCTGATTTGCTATCAAGATCTCGTGGATAAGGCCTTGCCGACTCTAAGATACCCCCATCCCAATGCTGTTCACAGCAGACACAGAGTGTCAACACTTTACAATTTCTCATCTGTTCCGCCCATCCCACAGCCATCAGAATCGCATATAACTCAACAGTATTTAAAAATGACAACAAATACAAATACAACATTATCCCCATCTTGGCCCTCTACTTTCTCCAGATCACTTAATCTCAGCTTCTTACACGGATTATAGTATAACCACCACCTTCTTTTTGTCTCCCCACGACCACATACTCTTTGCTCCTCCCCTGTACCCCAGCACTCCCCTCCTTACAAAGGTAGCACACCCCCTTCCACTCCCCCGCTCTCTATCTCCCCTAACACCAATGTAATCAGGCAGAAAAAAAAATCAAAGTGAGATCTTAGCCATGTTTCTTGGATACAGATAACATCAGGTTTCATACTCCTATTACTAATAATTTTACCCATTTTAGCTCTGCCATACTGAGGTGCTGAACTGCTGCTTTTGTAATGATTTGGATCCTTTCTGTCTTAGATTTAACCTCTGCTGTAGCATTTGTTACCTCTGCAATAAGGATAACCAAATCCTTCTTCTTCTCCCAAGCCTTCTCCTCCTTCTCCTTGGATGTTTTTGGTCTCTGAATCCATTCATCCCCAGAAGCTGCTTCCCCTCTGATCCCTCCTCCATTAGCCCTCGCTGTTACGTCCACCCTTTTAACTGCTTCTGCATATGATATTTTATCCTTTACTTTGATACTCTGCGCTTCAGCCTCCCTCCTCCACATTTAGCACACAGTTTGTCCCCTTTACAAAACTTTGCCACATGGCCAAACTTCTGGCACTTGAAACATCTCATTGGTTTTGGCATAAACTCTCTTACCCTATACCACATAAACGTCTATAGTATAGCTCACTTGGCAGCTCCTTAGTACTGAATTGTATCAGAACAGACTCAGATTCCTTTTTCTCCGCTCCCGCTTTGCACCCTGCACTGTCTCACTCTTCTCCTTTAGATATTTCACCAGATCCCCCATGTCAACTGACAGAGGAATCACATAAATGACTCCCTTACCTCTCTGCTCACCCATTCTTACCACCTTTGTCATCACGGCCTTCCCCACACTTTGCAACTTTAGGGATCTAGCAACCTGCTCTGCCGAAACACATCCAATCAGCAAATTACCATCATTCAAAGCTCTAGCAAACTTCACAACCCCCACCTGGTTTCTTATTATATTTGTTAGTCTTATTGGTTCCATATCCTTTACTCTTTCTCTATCAAACCTTACAACAATGTTCCACTTTTCCTCCCTTGTTTGCCCTGCATCCATTCCTCTAAAACTCTTTGTTCCTCTATTTACTGTCCTCACCTCCCAACTCCCACTCCCTCCCTCCTCTTCCACCCATTCATCCATGCTCAAACTACCCTCTCCCTCTGCCATTGTTGGCGAAGAGAATATATGAGAGCATATTGTATACCAGACCTATACAGGCGGTCGGCCAATACTCTCACAATATACCCCCTCCGCTCATGCTCTCCCTACCACTCACTTTCCTACCACTGCATTGACTACTAAATGTATTGTCACGTTTTCAAACGTCTAACTGGAAACTCCCGCGAAACTGAAACCTCCGTCCGCCAGTCTCCCCCAGAAAGCGATTCAGTGTTGCTCTTGAACCTACAATATAAGCTATACAATGTTACAATTACTACACTACAGCGAAACTATGTGGCGGCGACTGACATTAAGCATTAGGATCATTTCATAGAAAGCCCAGTGTATTTATTTTAGGGTTTCTTTTCAACCGTTTTGGCACATTTTTAGAATCCATCTTACTTTTCTCAAAACGATGCAATGGTCACAACAGTTCCACAGTTTATCAGAACTCTATAGCACATTTGCAGAAGGTCATAATTCACCCCAAATCTTTCATTTTTATCTAAAAAGCTAATTTGGTGTCAGTTATTTGGCCAGTGCCTGCAAACACTAGTCAAAATGTTGGATGCTTTTGTTTATCCCTCACAAAAACTAGGTTTAGAGGTCTAAATGAAAGGTTTTAGGTGAATTACTAACTTTTGCAAACATGCAATTGAAAACTATTGTGACAATTGCATGTAGACTTTTGCGAATGTTAAGAGAGATTTGAAAAACATGCCAAAACAACTTGGAGCAAGTCCACAGTCATGTCATAAGAGCTAGTGCAGCAAAGTGACATCTTTATTGTCTTAATTGTTTACATACGAAACAAAACTAAACAATGGGTGCCGTGGTCTTTTCATTAATACAATATGGTGCTCATGTGTTTACTTTCCCCCACATCTGGGAGATGTTCCACAACATTTATGGGCTCTTTATGATGTAATCTCTTTTTCGGGAACATTAACTGTCTGTGTCAAAACAAGGTTCTCACCAATTAATATGTGAAATAAAACATTTGAACAAGAACACAAAGATAACAACTTGAAAGCTCAGACTCATGGGATATGTAGCTGACGTGTGGCACTACAAGGTGATCGACAGATAGATCCAGAAATGTTGGTTATCGAGTGTTCATCCAACTCAAACAGTAGTTTGTTGTGTGATTTCTTGGAGTCTGACATCTTGGTGCACCTGCTTGGGGTTGTGTAACAACAGGTTGCCCCTCACCACCCAACTGGGCTCTGCAGGCCCGCAGGTCCTTATCAGACTCCTCTCCATCCTCAGAACATACAGAACCTGACCAGGGAGGAGTGGGACTCTGCCCGAGGGCTGAGTCAGGTCTGTTTGTTAGAATATCTTCTCTGTGTCAGCCAGGGGTGAGAACTGATAGAACCAGGAGAGATCAGATCAATACGAGGAGAGAACCAGGACAACACCAAGGCACAGCTGTGAGAGAACAATACAATATTAAGTGACACTAGAGTAGGTATGTTTAAACCAGGCTTATAGTTAATTAAGTTAATTATCAGCATCAGCATCAGCAAAGTGTGTTTTGGTTGCATGACCTTTACCAAATATAGAAGATCTGTCCTAGCTGGAAAAATAATTTCCCATTTTAAGTTACAACCACATTCAGTCAACAATTGCCTGCTGGTTGTGATCAAATGTAGGAAAATAGTTGTCTTAAAATGGTTGGAATGGGTGAAAAAGATGACATCACACTTTAACATGAGCGTCTGCCTGTTCTTGCCTAATGTGGTCCTAAACAAGGGATGGATTACAAGTACGAACTAATAAAGTGAACAAACGCCCCCCCAAAAGCAACATGTCTTCACATTTAATAATAATGTAGAGGTCGCAGGCTTCCAGGTAGTGGCCTGCTCTACCAAACAGCCCAAATTTACTGGAAGAGGGATCAAAACTTTCAGACAAGTCAAAGATGAGGAGGTGTCATCTTTGCTCTGTACTCTGGCAAAGACACCAAAATCTAAAATAGCTGGATGACACAGGGATGACAAAAAAGTCACATAAAATTTCAGAAAAAGAAAAGGGGAAGATCAAACACCTAGTCTTCACCCAACAACCCTGGAAAACCAAAACGTACATTGTTATAGTGAACCAAATGTTTTCGTCTAACCCCGACTCGACGTCTACCACAGTGTGACGCATCACAACGCACCAACATTGGTCAACCGTGCTTTTAGAAAAGTCACAGTCCATGTAGCCACGCTGAAACGACATCGATGTTTTGCTTTGAAGACACACTGCCTAAATCTGACCAAAATCATAAAACACAAGGGTTTCAAAGATGCAGACAGATGAGCACTAAATCACCGGGCTTTAATTCGGAGTATTGTTTAGAGATGTGTTTTTTTGAGAATATTTGTGCCTTCTGTCAGCCAATCATTCGATTAAGGAACAGAATAAAAAAGAAACACTTACTGAGCTCATTTCTAGTTGTCTTGTTTCAATCGAATGTCATGTTTTTCCTCTCAGAGCCATGTGTTTTTCTTTAAACGCCTCGATTAATTCATCTTTCACAAATTGGAACAAAAACAAACACACAGACAAATCAAATGAAAATGACATTACAATGTATACCTGTCAGTATTCCTCGAGAAGTTGAAATATTTAAGACAGTTTCTGCCTTTGGCCAGCAGGTGTCACAATCTGCACACAGATGGCAGGTTTCAAATGTCTAATTTTCAGTTGAATTTTGGAGGGAAAGGATGGATGCTTTACAGCTTTAACAGCTTTAACAGCTTCCTTTCTTTGCATAGGACTCCTATTTGACCATCAGGGCGAAAAAGACTGTTTGCTTTTACTGTCACATCATGCAGCTCAGAAATATAATTTTCAGATCCTTTTGAGAGATTGTAAGAGCCAGGTTTTACAGCTATTTTCTTTTTCTTTGTCTTTCTTTCTTACAGATTTTATGTGCTGTGCTCCAATTTTGCTCTTCAGTAACAGTTCACATGTGCATTACTTCCCTTTTCACAACTCCAGGTTATGATTTAAAACATTTTTGTGTTGTTAAATACATCGTCAAAGTATCAAGATTATACTTTTTCGTATAAAACTAATTAAACCACAACATGTCTCTCACAAATTGTTTACTTTGGTGAATATAATGATCAGCGTCATATATGAGATCAGCACTTAAGCAAGTCTATGTAAGATATATGAATAAAGTTATAAGAATATAGCATGCTGTATGTTTTCCCAGCTAGGGCTAACTTCAGTGGTTTTAAGTGGGCTATAAGAACTATAATTACCAAGAATATAAAAAGATGTATAAAAAGATGGTATGCTTCATGCCAGCCTGCCACTATAATGTGATAAGTATTATCAAAGCTTTCACTGGATAATAAATTCGCAGCACAATGCACTAAAATACCATTTCTGCTCCAACAGGATCAATCAACATTTCAAGAAAGAATATCTCATATGTTGGGGGTATTCTTGAAATAAAATGCAATGTGTATTATTGCAAAAACTGTTTATTAATACATAATCAGCTTCAGCATTTACTCAATACATATTTGTTGACTTAAATGAGGAATTCATGTACTTTGCGGAACTGGCTGGAATATATTATGCACTTAAGTTGTAAATTTTAGGATGCAATTAATAATTATTTTGGTGGATATGTAAGTAATTATTGAATAGTGCCTTCGTTGCCTCTAGCCTATCAACTCAAGGATGTTGAGGTAAACACAAACATGTGTTCCATTAGCAAATGTGTAATTTTTGTTCTCACTTACAGAGGAAGCAGCCCACGCAATCTACTGAGGTCACGCCGTCAGAGGTACCTCCAAAGATAATGTTGGTTGTTTTGAAATGAATTTCTGCAAATAAAGGCTGAGCTGTGCACCTGTGCAGCAGTGAGCCAAGGACTCCGAAAGCTGCATTTGTTGACTGCGGGTGAAGAGCCTACAAATTGGGACAGCCTTAGCAATCGTTCTGATGTTATTGGCCTTCAAAGGCAGCATTCGAAAGATGCTGCCCCTGAACTGGGCCACTGCTGGTGGTCGTGTTTGCCGTCCTCCTGTGTTCTCACTGGAACTGATGACCTTATTCCGCCCTAATGTGTTGCAGCAGAGCCCAGTTATCTCCCCTGCCCTCTGCGTTGCCCTTTGCCAGCATTCACTCCATCTTATCTTTTTCATCTGTCCCTCCTTGTACTTCTGCTTCTGTTGACTGGTCTTGTTGTATAGTTAAGTAGACGGACCGTGTAGTGAACTGACCCCTCCTTGCTATATGGCTGCTGACTACTGCCACAGATCATCGCCAGTAAAGGGATGTTTTCGTTCAGTTTTGGAGGTAAAAAACTGACCACACTTTGGGGAATTAGGTGTAATCATTTGTATTACACTTTGTAGCTATCACAAAAAATAATTAATGTACCCATTAAAACTTCTTGATGGAAGACAGGGGAGTCTAGCACTACCTGGACTAGAAACTGACATCTGCTGTCTGTCTTAGTGACTTATCCTGTCAAGTCAACCAGTTATATAACATGATCATGTTATCATTGAAATTCGAGGAATGCAGTTTTTTATTTATTCCTGTATATTTTCCAATCGATTCTTCTCAAGCCTAAATCACCAATATAACACTATATCATCTTACTGATTTTGTTTCTTGTAAAATAAGTCTATTCTCACAATATTTTATTTTTCCTTGCAAAGTTTTTACTTCTCAAAGTGGACTTTACTGTAATCTTGGGATTCATTTCCTTCATGCTTTTAGGATGGGATTTATTTCATAAATTGGCCATTTGCATTTGAAAATTATGTTAAAAAAATTATATAACTAACTGCAGACACTTGATTGGCCTATTATTTGCCATTATAGGCCGGTTAAATGTTTTGGTTCACGTTGTCTAAAAACTATAAACTTATTGAATCTATTTTGAGAGCAGTGAGAAGTTTAGCCTATCAGAAGACGTCACATCAAACTCACAATGACACTTCTCACAATAATTTCCTAAAAATAACATAGCTTTAATTAAAACCTTGAGTGACCTCAGATGAAGACAAACTGACATCCCATGCTGAAGCTAAGGATGTGAGTTCTTCTTCTCTTGCTGCTCGTGTCCTCAGGTTATGTTGAGCCTGTATTACACCTCCACAGCTCTAAATGTCATCATGGTGTGATAATGCCGAGCCGCCAGCAGCTGCCTGAAATATTAAAGAGACAAACGTTCAGGCTGCCGGAGAGAAACTCATGACTAAAGCATTAAGAGCTGCTTCTGATCTCCCTCTGAAGGTCTGCTGCATGAGGCAACACGCTGCAATCTCTCAGGGTGCGAGGAAGACGACGAGCGTAGAAAGAGGGATAACAGGTTGAACTAAAGAGGGAGAAAAGAGTGAAGGGAAGAGGGCGATACCGAAGACACGCTTGCCAAGTTTCTCGGAAATTTAGAGCCAAATTTCCAGAATATTGAAAAAATTATTAGTT
Organism: Mullus surmuletus; assembly: GCA_903171835.1. Taxonomy (NCBI): domain Eukaryota; kingdom Metazoa; phylum Chordata; class Actinopteri; order Syngnathiformes; family Mullidae; genus Mullus; species Mullus surmuletus. Next base: position 30,015 of record CAESWR010000963.1, read on the forward strand.
GCCATGCAAGGCCATGAACAGTAGCATGGAGATGCATCCAAATACACACTTGGTACCTCTTGTTAGTCCACAAGTCAGTCAGACATGCAATCGTCAGGCGGCCTGGCGTGGACAGTAAACTATTTACTCTAGATCAGCTAGATTCCAAAATCTCCCGTTTGTAAATTTTATTTATCTCACTTAAGTTATTGGCTGTGCTACACGCATGACGATTCGGTTTGGATTTAACAGTAGTATGAAGGGCATGATATTCTATTCTGATTCAGTACGTTTCTGCAACTCCAACTAACCCAAATAAATCAAATAATGACATGTTAATCGTGACATCTAGGAAGATGGTCCAGGTAAGAGCAGGAGGGAGGACAGCAGCATGTGCCAATGATCAAATACCAGACTTTATATTTGGAAACTGCGTTTTGTTTTTCGATTTTTCAATTGAAGACCTGTTTAGGCTTTTGGAAAGCTCACATACCAATCTTTAAAACACGATCCAGAGATATTGATATAATGTTTTTTTTTGTGTTTAAAAAAAAGCACATCCAAACCTTTTCCATTGTTCAAATGTAAAACATCTCTTGGTGTTTTATTGCATTTCTTTTTATAGAGTGCATTGTAAATATGAATCATTTAAAACACACTTGAAGGGAAGGGGTTGGCAATGGTGAAAGGAAGGTAGGAACTCAAATTTTAGGAAAATAGTGAAAAGAGGTGGAAACAGGAATCAAAGAGTCAGGGAGTGAAAATGAGAGGATAGTGGATGTAGAGGGATGACAGAAATACAGTAAAGAATGTGGCAGCAGAAAAGAGAACTGGGATGTACAGAAGGAAGAACATGTTGGGAACAAAGCAGAAGGAATTGGGAAAGGGTGCATTGATGAGAAAGGGGACATACTGTAGGAGAACAGAAGTTAGGATGCGTAAAAGGAAGGGAGGTCAGAGGATAAGAAGGGAGGCCGTATTGAACAAGAGTGAGAGCGATAAGATGTTGGTATAGCTGCTGCTCTCTGGATGGCAACTTATCATGCTAAAAAATTCCCTGAAAATGAGACTCCAACAGACAAACTGATTGTCCTGCTGGCCGCAGAAAGGACAGACGGATGGATGCTGTGCAGACAGTTCGACTTTTCAACATGAAACTCAATGAACGTCATGATGGTTTAAGCACTAACGTTTTATACCTCTGAGGAGTTGTTACCTCACCACAACCCTTTTTAAACTGGAGTAAAACTTTCATTAAAACACCCTGGATTCTTGTCTCTATCCCATATTTTTTCCAGTGTGGGGGTCATGTGACCTCCTCCTCCCAGCCGAGCAGATAGCGCTGCACGGCTGTTCATCATCAAAACCCCTTCATGAGTAAATACAATTCAGCAGGGGGAGACTAAAAAAAAGAGAGCGAACTGGAGGTTTTGCAGAAGGAGAACATTCCCCATGGCGCAAGGAGCTGCCAGTTCTGATCTGCGGGGGTGGAGGAGGCAGTTGGAGGAGGTTGGAAGCATTTTGGACAGAGACAGAGTCGGAGAATGGACTCAGACTGGGGGTGGGGGCTGGTGATGGAGGCAGGATTGGGAAAGCAACAGATTCAGCAAACAGGCCCCAAAGAAGGCCGACTGTGCTGACTGTTATTTTGTTTCACTATGTAAATGTACAATGAAACGTGCAAGATTAGGAGTCTATGAAAACAGAGCTGGAAATGGTGGAGTAGAAATGATGACGTGACATAATGTGAAGTATCAAGGATTTAATGATGGGATGTGTGTGCACAGAATCAACTGAACTCCATAACAACAACTACTTTTTCTGTGAAAATGATTTGTTAAACCTAATAATCATGAAAACGAGGCAGAGCATAATTTCAAATTCTGTTACTGCCTTTGCCTGCTTGCAAAGTGCTATATAGAACACAAAACTAAGTCATCCACAGCTCCTGAGTGGTTAAATATGGATACATTGTGTGTGTGTTAAGCTGCAGCAAAAAGCAACCTCTAATGGTCTCTTTTTGTCGCATTCACAGGTGGCAGATTTCAATAAAACACATGAACAAGAAACACTGAAATGACACGTGTGCATGGACCCTAAAGCTTAAGTGAGCATTTTTGGCATAAATAGCCATCTAAGTTCTTCTAAAAGACATATCTAGAATAGTTTTTCCCTATGAAATGAATCTCGTCATAGCCACAAAGGCATTGCAACAGGGCAGGCAACCCAGGCAATTGCCTACGACCCAGAGGTGGAAAGGGACCCCCATTCAGGGGCGGAGCTCCAGGGCCCACTGACCACAGGGGACTCGCTCAGCACCCCCCCACCCCTCACAGCACACCCCCACAAAGAAAAGTAAGGGTGTTCTTCAAGTTCCTCTTGCCTAGGGACCCCAAAGTGTGTAGAAACGCCCCTGCATAGCCGAAAACTGTTTTGGTGTAACACACTTCAAAGTGAAGTGAGTAGAGTAAGGAGACGATGAGAGTCTGGTTTGCTGGGCCAGCACCGGCCCGTGAGCGCCTTTACTGGAGGAGACACTGACAGCTGATTTGCCATTGTGAGCTTTGCCGTCCCCGATGGCTGGCGTTGACAGGCTGTGTCCCTTCACGCTGTTCTCTCCAGTCACCGAACAGCGCTTGCTCTCTGTAGGGGAAAATTGAGAGGAAAGGCTAACATTTCAAAATGTGCATAATTTTTTTGGACAAGACTTTGGTTGTCACGTCAACACCTGGGAAGTCCAAACAAAGGATACGCGTCCACATGATATTTTGGGGCTTAAGTAACTGATTGTTGTTTTGTTTTTGGGTTTTTTTTCAGAGCAGAGTCTTGTTTTAACACGGCAGCTGCACTTTTCCTCACCCTGTCTGTGCTCGGATCAATTTCAGTGAAAATTTCAGTTCAGTCAATTTCAGTTTCACTGAAACGCATGAAGAAAAAAATATATTCAAACAACATTTTTTTCTGTCACTAGAGGGTGTGTGAATGCCGAATATTAAAACAGCTTGTTATAATAGAGCTTTCAATCAGAACTTTTTTTTCCTAATTGTCGTTTAGGAACCATTCTCTAGCTATTTCCTCAACAACAGAACAGGTTTGTTGGAATAGACTCACCCAGGAGGAGACTGTGAAATGGTGGAAGGTTTGAAAACATTTTGTGATTTTGCTTGACAAACTGGTGCAAATTGGTGTGGGTTCCATGAGCAGGAAAATAAAGACGACAATGAGACAACACCCAGACAGCATGTTTGGACATTTTTGTTTTCTTTATTTTTTTTTAACATGCTTGATACTAAGGCTAGCTGAGACGGTTGGACCAATCAAACACCGTATTTCCCCGTATGAGTCACATTTGCAGCAGTGATTTTTCACGTTTGCAGTGAGAATGCATTGGGGATTTATGCTGTATTGATATTTCTCTTTAACAGGTCTTCTAGGATGACTACTTGCATTAATAACAATGTTTTTCTATCTAAAAGACTATTGTTGGAGAGTGTTTGAGGTTGTCTTATATCTGACCAATATGGTGCCGCCAGTGTGTCTGCAGACTCAAGAAGTCGGGGAAACAAACCTCCATTGACAGAATGCTTTCGTTCTCATATTGCAAAACTGCAAAACTGGCTCGCTCCGTTTCTTTGAGTTCTGGACTGGTGTAAAAATCTTTCCTGCATATGTTCTCTCTGTTCCCTTTCTCTTCTAACATGCTGTTAAAGTGAAGGAGGGTGATTCCATTTCTTCGTGAGAGTCAGGAAAACAATGAGGGAGAGTTATTTTCATTCTATCTCTGATGGTTCATAAAACATCTGATATCACAGTTGTTATTCCTCCTGTCAGCAGCCTCTCCACACTGAAAGAAATCCAATGCACAGGGATATTTTGAGGTTCCATAGACATAGTTTGGCTGTTTTGTTGCCTGGTCTGAAGGCGGATAACACACCTGTTGACATGTGTTTTCTCTTGTCCTGTAATCTGACCATAACAAATTCCTCATATGCTAAAGCTGGCAGAGACTGTTTCCTCTTAAATTTCTTAAGCTACACAGCACAACAATAGACACTGATGCGGTCAAAGACAAGCTAAAAGCATCAAAAAAGAGAAAAACAACCTTACAAAGCATCGATGCACTGACACAATGATGAATTTCTGCTTTTGTCTGACAAAACAGTCAACAAATGTATATACTATGATGTGAAATTATGCACATTAAATGTTGTGGACTGGATGGACATTAATGAAAGTATATTAATGAAGGAAAATTATTTTTCCATAAGAAATGATAAATGAAAAGATATTGATACTAATTGTATGAGTTATTAACTTTGCGATTACAGCAAACTGGCAAAAAATATAACTGATCAAATCTAAAGCAATCTTTCTCAAGTGGTAATGATCTTTGCAGGATGTGCAATAAAAGCAATAATAAAAAAGTCATTACTTTGATCAAGTATTTGGTGTTTTTGGTTATTACACTTGCATACTGACAAATGTTTACATCTCTACATGGTCAGCTGACCTGCTGTGCATTAAAACACTACAAAAGACAGCAAAGGTCCCTATACAATGATCACAATGCAGCATTTTAGGTGCTGGAAGGCAGTGCGTGCCATTCGTGCTGATGCATTTGGGCATATCAGACTCGTACAGACTTGCAGAAATCCTGTTACTTTTGACACACTTCAACCCAATGTCAACTCACCTTTTAAGAAAATGAACACATTTAAAAAAAAAAATAAGGCAGTGCACCAGAAACAAACGCCCACTGAGAACGTACTAGATGTGGAATTATAGTTATTATTTATGTGAATTATTCTGTATTTCCACATCAGACACCATTGCTTTTCACGAGGGCTCACAGGACTTTCTGCCACTTCAAATTGATCAAATTCAAACAAGAAAGAACGACAAAAGACCATAAAAGCCTAACACATAGAACAAACTGTAAACTGTGACCATGATCTTCTAAAGGTCAGTGTTTGCTTGTCTTCATGTCTGGCTGCTGTGACCACCGACTTTGTTCATCCCTGGGCCTTCTGCTGTCTCTGCTCGTAGTCTCTCTGGGTGAAAAAAGCTGTAAAAATGGGAATAGTAACTGATCTGCAGTCATCATAAAGAGCACAGAGAGATTCTGGGGGCTGAAGACTGTAAATTACTTCTCCTCTTGCATTAAATACAACCGTATGGAGGCTTTATCTGATCTCAGGGCAGAGCACAGTCAATATTTGTCCCAGAGGTCAGCACAACCTCGAGTCAAGCGGGTTCATGTTGCTGCAGCAGTGCTGGACACGGGACAGAATCCATCAGCGCTCAACTAGCATGTGAGAACACGGGGCAAGATGATGTTTTTGTGCACTTTTGTAGGTCTTTACTCTATTTTAGCACAAAGACTGTAGAAATTGTAAGCCGAACTCCATCAAATGGGAGAAATCCACCTTCAGTGATGGAAACTTTCCTGCAGCTGGTTCACAAAAAAGAACCTTCTTCTTTGGCAATGGTTTCAATGTGAAGCGATAATTCAATAATTCAACACTTGAAAGTGGTCAGTAAAGTAACATGCACAAACAATTTACAAACAAAGTTTACCAGGTCGATAATCTTACAATATCGTCAGTCTACTGTTTGAATCTACGCACATCTAGAATTTGAGGTCCAGTTCACAGCTGACCTGTGTTTGACCTCGCTTCTCAGAGTAGTATGTGAGACTTAATTCAGATGTAAAGGACAACAGGTCAAGGTAAACCGGCAGATTACTTCTTCATGACTTATTTCACCTAATACAACATTCTGTGCCTTGTGAGCCGCTCATATTATCCGAGTAGTGGGAGGCTGCAGCTGCTTACAGACTCAAAACCAGTTGACCCCTGAGTGACCCTGGCCTCTAAGAGTAGGATGAGGTTG
>CAESWR010000963.1:45814-64667 GCA_903171835.1 Mullus surmuletus
TAATTTACTGCACACATTAATTCAAACCGATCCTTATTGGTCGCATACATCATCATTACAGAAGTATAACGAAAATGAGTCACACAATACAGCGATGCACAAAAAACGAGTTGTTTCCAAATAATATTCGAAATATTACATACAAGCAGAAGAGAATCTCCTGTCACAATATTTCATAGCTGACATTCTTACTTATGGCAAATTTGAGCTGGAGATATGGTAAAATGTCAATATTAAATGTGGAATTGAACTATAAACTTCTTCGGCCAACTTTGGGAACCTCCTGAAAAATATCATTATAATTCTTCAATATTAAATGGAAAATACAGCAGTAACACAGCAAACATGAATCAGAAATGGTAACAACTGTCGTAAATAACATTAATTAGGGTGCCCAGATCCATTTAGCAGGCGTAGAAAGACTAACCACAGTTAATTATTACACCTGTGTTCACTCCACCAGGACATGTCAAGACACCAGCAATTCTTCTATCAGTTTTGTGACGAAATGCCAGATGTTTTGAATTTCAAAGCTGACTGCTCAAACCTCCTGGGTCCTTCAAGCTCACACTGTCTTGTAGTTGCAATCAAAGCGCTGAGGCTCCGAAACAGCACCCTGCTGGACATCAGGTGAGCTTGCGTACCACTTTCAAACTCTTTTTTCTTGTAGTTATTCTTACTGAGAGGTTTTTCTTATTCTAATTCTTAATCATACACCCCCTATCCATTGAACTTTAGGCTTTCCAAAATACTAAACTCGTTCTGAGGGCTCTTAACTTGGGTTTCAAGAAAACAAGAATAAGTCAAGCTTCTGCAACAGCAGAGTCGGTCAATTTTTATTAGATTTTTTCATGACATGCTGACTTTTCATGTTGCCCCATTGAAACAGTCTCAAACAGGAACACCCGTGCTTACAACTTGTAAATAAATATGTAATGACAAGTGGTCACCGTGGCAAAACACACAGCTGATCAGATTCAGTCCCAGAGGCATCTGTGGGTGGACGGCAGTTGTTGTTGATCCAGTATTCAATGTTTACACTGTATGCAGAAAACAATGGCGGTGAGAGAAACCTATCATTACACAGTATGTTAGTCACATCTGTATATTCTGTCACTGGGATAAATTCTAGTAAATGAAATTATGGTTGAATTGAATTATTCCTCATTTAGCCCTAAAGCCCCTGAATGACCCAGAGCCCCCTACTGACCACATTGGCCAAACACTGCGGTGGACAATCAGCACATTTTTGGCAATTACAAATATGAGGTCACTGTATAGTACTAAAGATCACATCATAGCAAAGCTTCATAACAGCTTGAAATATCCAGTATTAGAATTTGGATGTGTTTTCCTAAACTGTGGCAAAAAAGTGAGAATTAAAGAAGGGGTGAGTCAATGAGGCGAGAACAATTATTTTCTGGTCCCGTTCAAACTGTGCCATGGATTTCACATATGTTGTTTGTGGTTTTTGATGATAATTTTTCATGCAAAGACGACTACAATTTAGTTAAGAAGTTAAGAAGTTTGATAATGTGAGGTTTTGCATGAAGCTACTCTGTGAACTACAGCTCTTTGCTGCTCTCGACGCGGATGAAAGACGTCACCAACCGGTGACACAACATATGTGTAATGCAGGGCATAGAGCCGCTGGGACCAGAAAATAATGACTTTTACTCCATTGAAACCCATTCACTTTATACAAACTCATCGGCCCCATGGGGTCTACCAGAAGGGGCGGGACTTCGCCACTCCATCCTTTTAATATTTTAAACATTTTGCAAGTTGCACTTCACTTCAGGTTACTGTTTCTCAGATGAACTCATTGTTTGTTTTTATTGTTGTCATTAAAAATACAGTATTGCAAATCTGATATATAGTTGACATTCATTGGGTAGAATATACTTTGCAAATGCACTTTTGACTATGTTTACTTGTGGAAGTGAAACTGAAACCCTCAGTGATCACGTTCCCAACTGATGTCACTGCAACAAGTTTGTTTTTATTTTCTTAGAGCCGTTTACCTTCAGAAATGTGACTTGGTTGTAGGAACAACGTGCCTATATCATGCAAGCGGTCACCACAAGCAGAGCAGATGGTTCCGATGGTTAATTTTAGCAATGTGTTAGAGTCAGCTGGTCAGTGACAGAGAGTCACAGGAGAGGAAACACCACTACATCCTTGTGGTCACATGATGACATCACTGCTGTCGGAATGGGATCACCAGTCACCAGACTGCCAACAAAACAATGCCAACACAACACCTACGGTCAAGCTGTAAATATGAAAAAAAAAGTCTGTGAAATGTAAGTACAATTTTGGTAACATATATATGATATAAAAATGAATGATATGAGTATCAAATGTCTAGAAATGTGTTCTCCTCTCCTCCCCTCTCTTTTCCTCTCCTCTCCTCTCCTCTCCTCTCCTCTCCTCTCCTCTCCTCTCCTCTCCTCTCCTCTCCTCTCTTCTCCTTTCCTCTCCTCTCCTCTCTCTGTTGTTTTCTTGGCTTCTCTTAAGTTTCCAGTTGGTTTGAGGTTTGTGGTGGAAATGAAATGAAGACGCCCCATTAAGAGATTTTATGCTCATCAGATTGTATATGTGTGCATGAGTGTGTGTGTGTGCGCGCGTGTTGGTTGAGGCTCCAGGGGGAGGAGAGGACGAGGTGCCAGGATTTATTGCTGAGCTGAAGTCTTATCTTCCTACAGAGGGAGGACACAAAGTCCATATTATATAAAGCCTCAGAGGAGTGAGCAAGCAAGTGTGTGTGTGTGTGTGTGTGTGTGCATATTTTTAATGAAATGTATACCATGTACATTGAACCACAAATCATGTTTTTAATCAATTTTTAATTTCAATATTGCATCCTTTCCTCGTGTCTTGTTTGTACATTACTCTCTCTCTATACATACATGTACATATATATATGTATACGTATATATATATATATATATATACACACACACATACATACATACATATATACATACATACATGTATATATATATATATATATATATATGAGAAAACAAAAAGGAGAAGTGTTCCTCAACACAAATAAGACCTCAGAATCATAACAGCCCCCCTTGTCCGTCTGAGGGCCTCACAATCAAAGAAAACTGTTTATATTGTCAAATCTTATAAATATATTAGGTCATACAAATACAGAAGGTCTTCATTGGTCCAGGCCAAGTCCAGGTCACATGATTTTTGTTCAACTCCAACAACCAAAAGCTGCTGAATACATTGAATTAAATGTAAACTGGGGGCAGATTTGCAACACTATAAACTGCTTTTTTATCTTGATATAAATGTTTTGATTATTTTAAAATCAATGCCAACACAGTAAAATGTTTTACTGTGCAAAATGCAAATTTTACTGTGTTACTATAAGTAGTAAACTTTTTTGTTGTTTAAGGATTCTACATAATACGATGTAATAAAACAAACAACTTAATTTCTTTTTTTTGTGTGACTTGGCTGTGTGCTGCTGGCAGATTTGAAAGAACTCCAAAGCAGAAAGTTCAATCTGACTTTCTCTTTTCCATGACTTGTACAACTCCGAAACTTTCTGACTTTCTGTTCGTCTCTCAGCCGCAGCGCTGCAGTCTCAGCTCAGATGATGACAGCAGTTGAAATCCAGAAAGCAACTTTCCCAGGTTTCCCTGAAGCATTTTTGGGCACCGCTCACCTCCCGAGTGTTAGAGGAGGAATTATTTTCAGGGGGCTTCTGGGAAAATGTGGCCTTAAAGGATTAGTTTTCAAGATATGTGTGTAAAGTAAGTGTTAACGTGGGACATGTGTTATCATGTGTTCATTTGCAGGGCGTCTGATGTGAACTGTACAGTCTGTCGGAGCCAAAAAAAGCTCACAGCTGGCCAGAGTCTGATTGTTGTTTGGTGCAGGAAAAAAAAAGTTGACTAAATAAAGTGAGGGAAGTTAACTCGGGGGTTGTTTTTACTGGCTCTGTAACAGGAAGAAACAGGCGAATCAGACTGATTCCTGCATATCCAGCCAGTATGAATAAACCTCAGTGCAGGGAAAATTAAAAAAAACGTATCAGCAGTAAACAACTGGCTCGGCTCGATGGTTCCTGAAGGTCCCAATTAGACTTCTTTCTGACCCAAAAACACCCCAAAAATGTCTTTGAACCATTAAAAAATTCTAATCCATAAAAAAAATTTGACCCAGAGTTTATCTTTACAATAGCCATGTATACAACCACTGTCAGTTCAAACACAAACAATTCAAATGATCAGAAAAGTAAAACTGTGAGGTCCCAAGCTGTTCTTGTTCGCAGGTCCTTGTTTATCAAAAATATCATCAGCAACCAAACCCAGCCATCTTTGACAAAGTAAGATAAAACTTTTATGATGCACGTGCTGTAAACATGCATGGTTTTTTCCTCGTCTCCTTTGCAAGGCTGATTTACATTTCTCTCCTCTGCCTTCATTCTCCACAGGTGCTTAGATGGCTCTATGAGGCTCTTCGGTTGAGGCTCAAGCTGAACCCAGTTCTGCTCGGAGGTTTCTGCTGCTCAGGGTGACTTTTTTGTTGCAACTTTTTCCAAGCGCGTACTCATGAGGAAATTGTTGCATCACTGCAAATATGTAAATGTGTTAAGAGCGTGGTCGGAACCTGCTCCATGTAACAAAAAAAAAGTCTGAAAAATTGAGAAAGATGAAAACAAATTAACTAACGTATTTGCTATCTGAGCTTATGACAGTAAAGTTTCTGTCTGAATGTTTCTCTTCTGATCTTTGCCGATGATAATCAACATCACACTAGCTGTCTCTCACACAACTGCTCAAATATTCAATCATTTATATACATTTCACACCTCATCCAGATTTGTGCATGTGTTATGAAAGTTTATGGAGCAGAGAAAACGGGGCGGCAACCCCGGAAATTGTGAGGGCACTGGAGAACCAAAAGGCTTTTGTTTTCGTGTCAACACCAAACTGACCTCAATCATGTTAACGTGTCTTTCGGGGCAATCATAGCTGACAGACACACAAAGGAAAAGCATTTATGTGATAGATCAAGGAGCCAATGCAAAACAACACATCCTGCTTGGTCAGTTGTGCTGTCAGATGTCTCCTGGTTTGGAGCACAGCAGACAGTAGACAGATAAACGAAGGTGGGCGACATGAAGGTGCAGCTACATTCTGTGCCTGACTGCCATATTATGACATGTCAGGCTGTTGTTGCCTGAAAGGTGTGTTTTTTTTTCCATATCTCATTTTGCTGTGAGTTTCATATGTTAGTGTTCCATGCAGCTTTGCTTGTGGAAAAATAGAAATGGATCAGATCTAATCAAAACAAAAGAGTGAGACTCAGGCTTTGATGCAGCTGTTTCCAGCTGTTGCTGATGTGCTCTTGAGCCCGACTTCATGCCTGCATCAGTCGCAAACATTGCAGGCCGAGCCAAGTATCTGCTTCCAATTACCTGCACACACACATTCACCTTTCTAGAGCTGTGAGGACATTGATTGATATCATGCATTCTGCAGCCTTTTAAACCAAGTCTAAACACACTCTTACGTCCTCAATATCCTCAATTCAGTGGTTTCAAATAATAATTTGGCCTGGTCAAAGACAGAAGACACAAACACACACACACACACACACACACATGCACGCACACACAAACACAAACGACTTCAGTCAAAATTCATGTGGGTGAGTGGGCATATTTGTTCACTCAAGGGAATTCATCTACGGATACGGTGTGCGTCACGTCAGTACATGCTTGTGTGTGTGACACCACATTTGCCAGCAGTGTTGATTCAGTTCATTTTCTAAAGAAAGCATTTGAATGTGTGTCTTCCACATAAATTCACTAAAGCAATCAAACATGTTCAGGGTTTCTATAAGAACGGTGTCAAACTTTTGGATTTGATAAAAAAGTGAAATTGCTCCGATTTCCCTTTAAATACATTCAATTCTTAAAAAGCAGTGTATATATGTTCAGGAGAAAATCACTGTAGATCTTTGAATAAATTCATGACATAGAATCTTTAATAAGAACTTTTACTCAACTAGATTTAAATAGATTAAAAAAGGATGCATACACTTGTTTGCTTTCGCTTTATCCACTGAGGTTCCCGAGGTTTCTAACACAATTGAAGATCTCTTGTGAAGCTCCTCCGTCCATTGGAGCATCAAATAGCTCCAGCTGTGTATATGTGTCACTGTGGGAACATGAAACACTCCAGAAACTCTTATTTGGCACAAAACAAAATCCTGAAGAGTTTAAAAAAGCAGAGGGAAAACTCCATCCAGGTTTGTTCTTTTCTCATTTTAGGCTTTCAGAGAAGTTTTTTTTCCTAAAGAAACTGAGATACTCCGCAGCTCGCTGCCTCCTCACCACACATTTTTTTTGTATTTCAGCTCCCACTGTGCTTAGACGAGAGCATGCTGATCTCCCAGCGACTGTAAATCACTGTCTGCTCCAAGAACCTAGCAGAGTATATGAGAGGGTATGAGGATATATGAGATATGAGAAGTCGTATTTCACCCATTGAAAAGCCGAGAGCAGCATGTGGCAGCAGAATCAACGCAAAGCTGCTGATGTGATGTTGTTGTTGGCTGGATGGAGAAAGAGAAAGCTGGTACTTCACCTTTATTTAAGCCATCACAGTCATCGTCAGAGAAGCCGAATCAGCGTAATGAGAAGGGATTTCTCTCTCGTAAGTTATGTTGCTGCTGCTCAAGATACATCACTCACCTTGAGGCCTATTTGCCCACGTTTTGTGGTGAAAGTGACGACTTCGAGCATTCACTAGTGTTTGCTTTTGTCCCTGACAGACTGATCTGAGAATTAGTCTACATATCATGATGGAAACATGGCATGATCCAGTTTTTGAGCGTTCCACAACTTTTCCCAGTCTTTGCTGCAGTCCTACTAACTTTTTTTTTAATGCTTTGCAGGCGTACATTACAAAAAGTCAATAAAATTGATGGGGTCTGTTAAAACTATAAACATTTTATTTGGTTTTCAGATAGCTGTGATGTCGGAGGAGATTAGGAAATAATCACTTTCTATTTTATGAATGTTTTGCATCTTGCACCACCTTTCATTTAAATGGGAGTTCTCATGTTCTTACTCAATGTTCTAATCATGGTTGTCCAAAAGGATTATGTTTTAGACCCCAAAATGTCGGGGAATATCTCCCAATTACCCCGGAATATGTCCGCTCATTGCTATTTGTCATTTAGTGTATCCTAACACATGAGATTAGTTCTTTCCCTCCTGGCACCTTTGGGGTTCATCATCTTGTGAATAAGCCATTCATAGTAACTGCTATTCATTCATTTGATGTCTTTTGTTCCAGAAAACTAATCTCTGCATGCAATATGATTGGTTGGGAACTGACCTCTGCCTAAACCCTGAGAATCACTTACACTCGCTTTGTTAGTCAGCTGAGTTTGCAGCTGATTGGTCCAAATACAGAAGCAGCACACAATCCTGCTCTCTGATTCCCTTCATCCAGGTGAGCCTGAGTAATTCCCACTGTGGATGTAAATCTGAACATAAATCTCCTATCAACCCTCCCACCAGGCCAGTTTCCACAGCAACGACCTTTTGCGGAGGTCTTAGCTGTTGGCCGAGGGCAGACGGATGCCAGCGCCGATGAAGAAAGGCCTTTGTGTTGGAGTGTGTGAGTCTAATCACAGCTTCTATACATGGAACATCACAATGAGCTTACCGCAGCTAAGGCAGGCAAGAGGCTAATGGTGGCTAACAGCTGCCACACTTGTTTATGTTGTGCCTGGTAATAAGATGGAACCCGACCAAAGAGCAATTGGTTGCATGTGATCACAGGTCAGAGTGAGTGTTACCATCTGAATGAAAGAACCCCATCCACATATATGTTCAGATTTTATAGAGCAAAATCTTGAACGTCAACTTTTTCATCTTAAATTCTTTCATTGCAGGGTCTTGATATCTGACATTTTGCAGGACATACATTGAGGATTATGATTAATCAAACTGCACTGGAAATTATTAGTGTCCGTTTACCTCCAGCTCTGTCCACTCTATTCATGATGACTCAGATAAACATATGAAAAACATGTTCTCCTTCTGTCAATGGAAGGAAGACATAAAGTGAGGTTGAATGGTGACTCCAAATTGCCCGTAGTCATATGAATGTGAGTGTGGATGTTTGTTTGTCTCAGCCCTTCGATGAACTGGGGACTCATCAAGGGTGTACCCCGCCTCGTGCGCACTCACTGCTGGGATAGGCTACAGCCCCCTGCGACTCTGATATCAGGATTAGGCGGCTCTAAAAAAGGAGGGATGACCTTTTTTTTAAAAAAACAAAAAAACTAAACACTTTTACCAAACTCTAAATTTCCACAAAAAAACCCCAACTAAAATACAAAGAGGTGAGGAGTGATGCAAAAACAAACCCACTTACATCACTGCAATGTATGCAGGTCCTGTATGTGCAGAGGCAGGTCTGTGCAAGCACTTCTTTCATGGCCATAAAATTCTTGGAGAAATATAATAAGGTTGAGAGGATGGCTAAATCAGAATCTTCACATCTGATACATCATTTAAGAGAAAACAAACATAACTCAAATTGGATATGGTTTTTGAACATTTGATCAGGTATAAAGCAAAACAAGCTATGCCCTTAGTACTACTCGATCAACATTAAAGGGATAGTTCAGTTTTTTTTAAGTGCTGTTGTATGAGCTAAACATGGCCATATATAACTTATACTACCCCACTTAAAAAAAACTGAACTATCCCTTGCTGTTCACTTGAACACTCATGATCATTTCACTTCATTGTGGCTCAAATACTCAAAAATGTAGGAAATGTTTAGGAAAAGCATTCTCACTTTATGTCACTTTTCTTATGTTGTGTATTTTCTTGCATTTACACCATTAAACCTAAAACTTTTGACTTATTTTTTTAATATCTATAGAGTAGAATAGAATAGAATGGAATAGAAGAGAATAGAATAGAATTCTTTGCAGTGTGCAACAAAATTGGGGGGTGTTCTATTGTGAAAAAGGGAAGACCACATAGTGACTAAAAATGATTCATTGACCAGATAAGAGTGAGGAGTTTGGAGGCGAGTAGCCTCACACAAACTCAATTTGGCCAATTCAAAACAAAATGAGGTCAAACTCCAAATCGGCCCGCTGGGAGTTAAGCAGGTTTAAACTTCTACCAGTGCTGGACCTTCACTAATCCACATCCAACGGACAGTTTAACCATTTAAATAGCTGACCTTCAACCTCAGCGCAGGTGTAGTGACCGGGTCAAAGTGATCAGAGTTAATAAACGACCAATCAGGCTGCCACTCTCATATGTCCTGATGGCCAAGACAGTTGGAAAATGCAAGAGGTCTTACACACTGTCTGACCTTTGCATCTGATGATACCAATGAAAACACAGACAGGAGCCTCATGACTGTGTAGAGCCATCAGTGTGACAGGAAGTTACAGCACATGTAACTCGAGTTTGATCCATCATGCTGTTGTAGCTGATCTTTACTGCATACGCAATAAGCGTAAAGAACCTTCATAAAATAAAACCTCATATTTAAATACAGACATTTTCACTTATATCGGTCATTAGTTTTTAGTCTATAAACACTTTCTGTTTACAGACTAATAACACATATCCTGTTATTGCATTTGACATGTTTGCACATGGTTTTTGATATACGAGCGTTTCATTAAAGCCCCCCAAGTGTAAATCTAATTTGTGTCACTCTCATTCTTTGTGGCTTTCATTTATTGTTTCATAATGTGTCACTGAAGTCCTGTGAGACAAATAAACGAGAGTTTAATGATAAAACCGGGGGAGCTGCGGGAGAACAAAGATGACTGAGACAAAGACAAAGAGAAACAAACAAGCCAATGAGCAGTGGCGGTTTGACAGAATGACAAGCAGCCATGGTTTGATTCATTCTCATAATTTCTCATCACTTTGCTCTCCTCCACAAACCACAAATATGGCTGCCATGATCGCCGCCCCCCTTGGTCACACTGTCCTTACACCAGTCTTTGTAACAAATGCCCTCTCATAGCCAATCAGATTTCATAGTCTTAAATCTGATTGGTTCTAAGAATGGATGCGGTGTTGTGGGTGAAAATAAAGGCTTGACTGCCCACTGTCTGATCATCTGCGGCTTCTCTCTGATGACGACAAACAGTTTGTTTGACGTCAGGCCTTGTTTTCCCATAGCCTTTTCTGCTCGCAGCGGACAAAAGGCAACAGATGAGCATATGAGATTGCCTGAACATTCTGCTGAACAATTGGATTTCATTTGAATTAATTTCACTTTTTAATAATTACAAATTCATAATAAATGGTCACTTGGTTTCTGCTTTCTTACCTATTTCCACATTTTGCCTCTTCTTTGAACATGTGTCCCATTTGACCAATTCAAACGGTACTCTGCATTTATTGACCCTAAACCAGTAATTTATTCTTAACTGTCAAAACTCTTCATGTAACCAGTAAAATATGTTGGGTCTATGTGGAATGTGGGTGCAACAAAATCATGAATTACGTCCTAATATTATTCACAATATATAGCATGTTTTTTTCGGTAAATGGTAACAGTTTTTGTCATTGCTGATTAACAATCCAGTCGGTTTGGTCTGCAGACGCTGAAGATACTTGCATTTTCTCATCATTAGCATCAACTTAATTACTCAACTGACTGAGAATCAAAATGACCATCATGTGCAACAGTATTGTCTCCTGTACTGTTAATATGACTTTAAGAGTGTGACTCAAAAAGTGCATGTGTGTGTGTGTTTCCTGTTTTCATTGTTTTCAGTGTGTGTGTGTGTGTATGTGTCTTTGTGTGTGTGCGCGTGTATCATGAAAGACAAACAGATTGGAAAAATGTTTGGCTGCTTGGCACATTTGCATAAATCAAACTCAAAATGGAATGTAAACATTGGAAATGCTCATAAACACAATTCTGGACTGAGTGTTAAACAAAACTTTCCTCATAAAAAAGCTCATAACAAATGCGGGTTACTGTGGCTACAGGCATCTGGGGTCTGCAAAATTTAAATACAATGAAATAGGAAGGGTGGCAGACCATACTGAGTTAGTTTTGTTTAAACAAACCAACAAACAAACCAAAAAACAATGCTTTTTTAGGTTGATTTGTCCATAATCATATCTTTCAACATAAAATTTTCAAACTGTGGTTTTAACGTAATTTGCTAAACTGGTCAATAGTGGCTTAGTTAAGGTCACCAGGTTGTCTAGGAGCCAAGACCCAGGATTCAGCCACACAGATGGACTGTTTCTTCCAACCATCTTCCAACCGTACAGGGCGACATGTTCATATATGGAGGTAGAACATTTAATGTTAAGTAAATTAAGTTAACAGGTGAGACCACAGTCAAAAGTAGTTCTAAATATTAAAAAATAAACATAGCAAACAAAAGTTTGTGTTTTTCACAGACTCAACCAGCTCATTGTCTTGATCAGTCAGACTAAATACATTAAACGGTAGCTAATGCTAACATTAAGAGATAGTCTAGGCATATTTTTTGCCATGAGGTTGTATGAGCTCCTCACCATCAGTGTGGTTCATCAGCAGTGACTTTTCCCCCACTGCATCCTGTGAGCGGAGTTCAAGCCTGGTTTTGGTGTTGCAGAAAGTAGTTCCGTCTAGTTGCTTGGGTCACACGGATAAAGCGTTTTGCTCCAAAAAACAATATGCGTGCAAAAGAGTTATCTATTTGCATCACAAATTCCTTGCCGCAAAAAAGTCAGACCTCGCAATCACCCAGCAATATTTTCCCACCCTGCACGCACCTTTCTATTAACTGAAAGCCTGATTTATGCTTCTGCATCGCGTCAATGGTGTAGCTACGCGTAGCCCTTGGCGCCAACGCAGACCCATACGGCGTAGCCTGACATGCACCTCAAAAAAATTCTAAATACGTGTCGGGGTGACGCGGTTCACAAGGGCTGTGATTGGTCCGCGCCGCTGCACGTGAGCTTCGGTGCAGCTTTTGTATTAACAACGTCTGATTATTGACTTAAATAGACTCATAAACTCCAACAATCCCCCCTCATTGTTCACCTCTGCTGATCTGATGTTTACGTGTGTCCTGTCGGGGCTTCCTACACTTTGGTGAGTTTCATTTACGTGTTGCGGATCAAGGCCAAATATCGCCAAATATCAATTTCGAGAACCTCCAACTCGCGGTGACGCGCAACGCGTCAACACCCGGCGCAGAAGTATAGGAGGACACATCCCCGGGCTGAGGCTCGCCGTAGTCATGGCGTCGAGGTGACACAGAAGTATAAACTAGGCTGAAGGAGGAAGGAGGCGGAAGTTTCACAGCGGTCTCCTTCCGAGCATGTAAACGTTGTGAAACAGCTGATGATGGTGCGGGCAGTGACACAAAGGGAGGGAAAATAGTGACAGGTGTTTACGAGGTTGTACTTTTTTGTGGCAGGGAATTCATGATGCAAATGGATTACTCTTTTGAACATATATTGCTCTTTGGAACAAAATGCTTTATCCGTGTGACACCAGCAACTAGACGGAATAGAATTACATTCTGCAACACCGAAACCAGGCTGGAACTACGCTCAAGGGACGCCACTTATGATGAAAAAGTCTGAACTACACCTTTAGATATGCCTGGTTACTTCTTCGCTTTTCAGATACGGGAACTTATTTTCTTCTTGACAGGTCATATACTCCAGCTGTTGAGCTGGATGTGAATTGGGCGAGACGCCTTGCAACTGTCATGGAGGATTGGCTACCCACTACTGGTCATTTAACGCTCTCAACCATGTTACTGGGAGTTTTGATCGAGTGCGCTGTTCCATCCTGCTGGTTGGGTCACTCATTTTGTATCTTGCTGGCTGTTGTTGCAAAGGAGCGACCGCTTTGAGGAGAGTAGACTGCCATTCTCCTCCTCTACTCTTCACAACCAGCCGGTCCAAGCGTTTGGGCCTCGCTACCAACATAACAGAGGTGTGAGGCCTATAAAAAAGGCATTCCTTGGAGGAAAATGTCTCCTTTATGCACATTTAAAGTGGAAGGAAAAATAATTACGAAGGGAGTCAGCTTTCTGATTGTAATAATGGTCGTTGTCATTTAGAGTCTTGTGCGTATTTATCTGTGACGCTCATCAAGTAATAATGCGCTGTTCCAAAACTCTGTCTTCAGTTATGATTTTGCATTACTGTATAAGTAATAACAATACTTTATAAGTAGTGATTTACAGCATGATATGCAAAGATAAAGTGTCCTAAATAGTATAAAATAAAATCCTGACCGCAGTAGTTCAACAAAGGGATTGTTTTCACTAAATTGGGGTTTATTCAGAGTACTGACCACTTTTTCCCATGACATTCGATTCAGTCATTGATCTCCTCAATAGACCAATGATTGTGGTGTGGTTACATGCGCATCTAAATTGGACCAAGCTTCCAGCCCGATTCCCATGAATGATTTATGAAAGTGGACGGCCATGTTCACATGCAGTCTGCTTGATTGAAATACTGGTGGAATCATGTTGCCTCCACTACAATAGGTGGAACTAGCACTCTTTCAGTTTGTTTTTCATGAACCACACCGGTTGACCGTTCACGTCAACCACAACAATCCATGAAGTACATAACAATGTACAAAGTATTGTAAGTGATTACGTCCACTGTGGGTAGAACCAGTTTAGAGCTTTTTCAGATTCTTGCTCGATTAAAGTGGGGGTGCTCATTAGGAACTGTGAAGTTCCACAACAAATAGTCCTTAAAGAACAATCGGGTTGAGTGTGTCCATATACGTGAATTCTGTTCACTGACAGCTGACGTCTTGTGGATAAACTATCTTTGAATCTGCTACTACGATTCCCTCAGAAGGCAGCAGAGCACCCAGACTGGGTGTGGAAGATCAAACGTGATTTTCCCCTGCAGCACTGTTTATTGTTAGCTTCGGGCAAGCGACGGTGGTTCGCTAATTTTACTTTCCTGTTCACTGTCACTAAACATTAACAGGCACACATGTTGCCTTAAATTAACACACCTGAGACTCAGCAAACCAGCAATTACATTTCGCCAGCAGCTCTCACTCCCCATAAGGAGGACGCTAGATGTCCATCTTCTGGTTTGGCTGCAGGGAGAGCTACGACTTGTCTCTGATGGAGCACTGGCTGTTTTCCTCTGGCGAAGGAACTGCAAACTGAGTTGCCTTGTTGGACCAGCTACTTCTACTTTAACTATTCCAAGCTTCTGCTACTGTGTGTAGAGGTCATCAGAGTTGGAAGGCGATGGCAGAGTGCAGAAGTGTGTGCAGCTGAAAAGTCCAATTTATTTGCGCAATGTTAACCCTATAACTGTGTGTTAGCGCCCCGTGAGAAACAGAAAATGTCTCAAAAGACTGACCATGTTGTATTTTGCAGTGCACCACCTTCCGAGGTGTCCTTACTATATTGCACCTCTCTCTTTGGGCGAATCTGAGCATCTGCTGCTCTAAGATGAACTATGGTCAGATTAACAAAAATCAACCGTGAGGATCAATAAAGGCTAACAGATACAGCTGATCACTAGTCTTCTGTTATCTAAATCTGTAAGATACCAAGAAACATAACTGACCTGCTTCAACACAGTTATCTTGTTGTGTTTGTAGCACAAACAACCCAAAATATGTGAAAATTGATGCATGTTGTGGTCATTCTCTGAGTCAGCAGGCATCTTTCCAATTTCAGGGTGTCTGTGGCCCCCGTCAGGCACATTTGGATTCACTCCTGTCTTGATGCCACAACAAAACAAAAGGACAAATCTTGTTGAAATTGGGATATGGCTGTGATGTTTGTCCACCACCAAACATCACAGCCATATCCCAATTTTCATATTTTGGTCTGCTTTGCTGTTTTTGTATTGTTCATCAATGCAAAGATGAAAGACTGAAAGCAAATTTGCTTTAAAAATGGAAACATGTCATCTTTTATTTGACAAAGACCTGCTGTTGGCACCTGCCAACCACTAAGTTAGTTGATTTAATTAATTTCATTGATTTATTAAATTCGTAAATCGTATAAAAATGATTTTACATACAAATATGTTCTTTCAAAAAACATTTCCCAAATTGTGAGTGATACATCCAATTTAGCCCATTATAACACTGGAAGCACCATAAATGCCTTAATATACATCTAACATTACTTTTCTAACAAGAGGATAAGAAGATATGCTAAGAAGATATATGAGTCAGAAACAAAGTTAGCAGGCCAATTGAGTTGAAAACTTTATTTGAAAATTTACAACCGGTCATTGCTGATGACAAGAGCAAAAACAGATACTTGGTAAGACAAAAGGCGAATATTATTACATTCAACAAAACAAATAGAACTACATCAAAATACATGTAATTCTGGTTTAAATCAATGACTTAAAGTGGGAGAAAGCTGTGGTGCCTGATCTGCTCCATCATTCAATGACAGCAGAGTAAGTTTTTGATGAGCGTAATGAATGTTTGGTTCTCGAAAACACAACGACGCCCAGAGCTCAGCTGTATGGTTGCAGCTGTAAGCCTCCTGTTGTTTGACATGTGGTCTCTTTGCTTTGAGAGCGGCCTGAAATTTAAAAACATAATCACATAATGCAGGAACGGGACTTTTTCATGAGTCAAAAACAGCCCATGTTCTGATCATGTAAATCATTAAAGATTTGGTGTGAGAAGGGACAGGATTATGGTTATAGACAGTAGTGATGTGATGGAAATACTTGGCATTTTAACCACTGCTGACCTTTTGGAGTTTGTCCCAAAATGACAAACAGGAAGAGAAGAGAAGCCTGCTCTCTTGTGTCAGCCCTTTTCGCTTCCCTTTTCTCCAGGAGGCCTCCCTGGCAAGGGAGAGGAGCAAGGACAAGCCGTTACTCAGTGACTCATCCATCCTACACCTACACCTACACCCTCCCCTCCTGACTCTGACCTCTGACCTCTGCCCTCTGCAGCCTGCCACTTTATATTGAGGGTTTGTTGATTATGTCTGTTTTTGCAAATTTGTGAATTATGTATTTTGAGGAATGCATATCCATTGGTCCTAAGTATTTGCCTGGTAAATGGCATGATCCCAGTGCACCAGTCCAGTACAACTAAACTACCCTCTGTGTTTTTGCTGCAGTTACTGAAGCCCAGCTGTGCCTTTGCAACTGCAGCTCAGGTGTCCTCCAGAGATATTAATATATGATGTAATGTCACCCAGTGATGACATAAACACTCTCACTAACTCTCTCGTCTGTTGTTTTGAAAGTATGTGCACACTTTTCTTTAACTTCCCATGTTCATTTTAAACTGAACTCACAACAGGACTGATGTATGATGTTATAGCAATGGTGTGAATGACATGAGTCAATACATCTCAGTGTTTCCCAACATTAGCCTACATAAGACATGAAAATGCTGGCCAGTTGACCAAGACACTGATTAAATAGGTAGATTTTGAAATATGGTTTCAGTTTTTAATCTGGAGGGAATCTTAAGAGGTCAGCATAAGACCTCAAAATGTATCATTGCAACCCCTCTTGTAGATACTGGACCAGTGTGTTCTGCAACTGCATTTAAGAGTTCTCAGTGGTCGGAGAGACTTTGAACCAAGTATTGCCTGTTTGTTTGTATCTAAGTATGAGGAGCTTGGTCACGAGTTTCTATGACCTTTGTTTCCGGAGATACACCCTAACTGTGGGTATCGGCACATGCCCATCTCAGCAATGGAATGTCATACAGACACTAAACAAAGTCCAGCGTACTTTGCAACCCTGAAAACAGGGACTGTCCAAATTGAAAATTAGCTAAGCTAACTGTTTTGGGGGATTTAGCCATATTTGGGGGGTTAGCCGTTTTTTTGGGGGTCAGTCGTGTTTGGGGGGGTTTAGTTTGTTTTGGGGGTTAGCATTAGCTTACAACCAGACACAGCGAACATGAGACTCCAAGGAGTTTATCAATAAAGTTGCACGCAGGGTGCAGATTAACGACCCTCCCTGATGCTGAAATTCCCGCTATTGCAATGCAGTCTGGGATTTGTAGTATCAGTTGCGCGCACTGAAATGACCTGTGGGCCAATTCTGATTGATTTAAAGTATTAACATGTTGGCTGGACACAATCGTCCTCATCTGGATTTGGCCCCCGGGCCTTGAGTTTGACACATGTGGCCTAGACAAAAACATAGGGTCTCTGCACACTGTGGTGCTTGGCCTCTAATAGTGCCATTAAAAAATGTACCTTTTACTTCAGTAACTCCACTGAGGGAAAAAATATCTATATAAAGAAAGATAACAGTCTGAGTTAATTGTGTTTTTAATTGGTTGAATTAGACAAATGAATTAAATTATCTCATTGGATATGATCATCAGAGTTTAAGATGACATCAGATGGACAGAATGAGGTTTCCCCCTCGTAATGTGAACCTCACTCTGATCCTGTCCTCATCGCAAAACATTCTCCTGATGATGAACCACCATCCTCTGCAGTTTGGACTCTGTGTTGTCTGAGTCATATTGGCATCGCTATTGCTTCATTCTCAAAATGTCATCCCATTTTGCCTCCTACGATCTCTAACATCAAATCCCCGACAAACACACCACAGTGATTACAACAGAGTGTGGAAAACGGCTATTTTTGTGGAGTCACTATGTGTTTCTCTTTTGTTAGGACATCATATGTTCTAATTATTAACGAAAATACCAAGTCACCATGAAAATGAATCACTGAAGGACAATTACACACACAATATAAACATTTAGCCAACTTGATTTTTTTTTCTTCAAAAAAGGCTGCAACATATTGAAGATGCCACAATCAGATTGCCTTTTTTCAAATTGACTACGTGTATTACCACTACTACTGCTGCTACACTACTACTACTACTACTACCACCACTACTACTACTACTACTGCTATATTTATATTATATGTAACACATGACTTTCCACCCTGTGCATTCTTGAAATGTATATAGACAAGAATATGCAAATCGAGGTGCAACAAATTCAATTGAATTTTGTTTGTATAGTGTCAGTTCATGACAAACAGTTATCTGGAGGCACTTGAACACAGCACAGGTTTTGACCACATCGAGCACTTGCTAAAAAGGGCAAAGAAAACCCACTTATAATGGAAATGGGACCATAGAGCGGACACTGGCTGGGCAGACATTCGGCAACCTCCACCAGTTAGGTTTAGAGAGAAAAGGAGAAAGAGAGGTGAGGTGAGAAAAGGGGGGAGTTGAGAGAGATAAAGTAAGTAGAGATACCAATTTTAAAAAGTTTTGAAATGCCTTTAGACGTCAGTTACAATAGGTTTGGTCATGTTTGACTTGTTATTTGAAAAGTCTTTGTACTTACACTTATGTACCAAAAATGTGTTTTTATGGGTTTCAAACAGATCAGCTGCTAGATGTCAGAGTGGATCTGGGATTTCTGCCATTCAGCAATTATCTCTTTCAGCCAGAACTAACACAAAGTCAGAGCTGACTCCAGACCCTGAGGGGAACTTTGTGGGATCCAGAAATGTCTTTAATTAAAAACCGACATGTTTGGAATGATAATGTGTTTTGTGGCATTCAATCCTGCATTAGATATGTTCCTCTCCACTGAGAGTAAGTTCAAGTGCTGATATTTTCTGTTTCCTTGTTTGTAGAGACAAAACAGTAATGAACTAACCTGCTAACGATAATTGTGATGCGACTTCTTCCTCTGAGCCACAGAGCTCCACTCTTCCTTAACATGATTTAAAACTCATCAACTAAATTGCACAATTTTACACATAGTGTGACTCTGCAATGCACATGGTTTTGCAGCACAGGATGCAAAGGCAAACTTGACCTTGACATTGTGCA
>CAESWR010000964.1:12441-29790 GCA_903171835.1 Mullus surmuletus
TTTTTTTTTCCCCTCCGAAAAACTGGCTGACCGTACAGACCTCTGGGCTTCATACGAAAAAACGGACAATACAAAAGTCAACAAAAGCACCAGTTGGCGACTGGGTTCCACGCTGAAGGTGACCAGAAGGATCCGGGCTTGCAGGTGTCAATGATTAGGTGCCACCGCACGCACACATATACACACACACACAAACGCACGCGCACACACACACGCAGGCGCTCGTGTGCGTAATGGAGACACGCAATGAGGTCGGCAAATTCTTCTCTCAGCTTATATGTTGTGATGTATCAAAAAATGCGCTTGGATCGAGACTTACAATTTAAAAAAAACAAAAAAAAACATATTCAACAGCTGTGTAAATCTGTTTTGAGAAGACAAATTAAAGTATAATCAAGCTGATGATTGGTAGGGCCAGTCACGCGGCCAGGCCTCCTTACTGCCCGGTGACGCGCTCGCTCACTCGCTCGCTCGCTCACCGGTCGTGTCCTGTACCGCTTGCTGGCTCAGAGGTGAAACTGTGCAAGATTTCAGCTATTTCCTCAGTTACAAAAAAAAGATAACTAAAAAAGGCGGCTTGGGAAGGACCTGGGCCAGAGAGCACTTAAGGCTAATATTAGTGCTGAGAAACAAAAATGAACATAGCTAGTAAAG
The DNA here is from genome assembly GCA_903171835.1 of Mullus surmuletus. Classification (NCBI taxonomy): domain Eukaryota; kingdom Metazoa; phylum Chordata; class Actinopteri; order Syngnathiformes; family Mullidae; genus Mullus; species Mullus surmuletus. The sequence continues at coordinate 13,096 of CAESWR010000964.1, forward strand.
GTCTTTGAACCACATCATTGGCCATGGACATGCTGGGAATGGTTTGCGTTTAAGTCTTATTTTGGGATGATTTTTTTTTTTCTTCTCTTGGAGGGAATAGGAAAGTCTCAGATGGCAGCTTTGATTGCTTCTCCTAAAAACACTTCACACAGAATGTCATGTATACTTATGGAACAACTAAAGAAAAAACCAAACACTTAAAAGGTTCTTTGTGTTGTGTCTTGTGTTAGTTTGTTTTATATGATGCATTTTACCCCAAAAAATACCAAAAGGAATAAAAAGGTTTTTTTTCTCAAAAGAAAGGTAAACCAAAGAAGAAGGACTGAAGTAAAACAGAGTGGCTGGGGTCTGCAAGTCTGTGGTGGGGACCCCAGCCTTCTGATTCACAATTCACAGTTCATAACAGTTTCAATTGATACTGATTATCGCCACATTGATTTGCTTGGGTTTTGCTCCTGTTCATATCGATTTTTTTTTTGTGGTTTTTTTCTTCTTCCGCGTAACCCTTTCCTCCACCGATGGCTTACGTGACACGGTGGCGGTAGGCTGGTTGGTTAGTGTACTGTGGCATCATCCTACATGGACTCCCCACTGAGCAGGTCTCCGGGCAGCAGGGTGTTGATGGAGGTGGGGCTCCCGATCACCCGGGCGTCATCTCCGCTCGGCGGCCCCCACAGGCTGGAGTACTGGGGCACTCCTCCCCAGAGCAGGTCGCCTGCGCTGGCCTTGCCTCCGCCACTGCCGCCGCTGCTCCATTGGCCAATCGAGTGGGACTGCCCTGCGCCACCCATCCGATTTTGATTGGTTCCCGGGTTGGCCTGCCAGCTAGTGGTGTTGGCCCCCAGCGACTGGCCTTGTGCAAAGAAGCGGTTCACCTCCTCCTCCCCGGCAAACTCTGCCAGGATGGTGGTGTTTCCGAGCACACACCTGAAAGCGGGGGTTGGGGGTGGTGGGGAATCAGATTAGATTTCGAAGAAAACAAACACTGAGCTGAAAAAGGACACAGACACACGAGGCGAATGCTGCCGTTGCAAAGGGGGGCTCCATTACTTATGGTAAGCTGTCTTGCAGCAACCACATGTCGTGATATTTATAATTAAAGTGGGTCATACGTCTTGTGTTGTGCGTCTCCATGACAACCAGCAGCAGTGGCTGCCACTATTAGCCAAGAACTAAACTGGCGGCAAAGATGAATGTGCTGACAGTGTGTCTGCAATCATCATTCATTTTTTCATTATCACAATAATCAGCATATTAGAGTGCAGCTGACTTCAGTGTGACACCTGTCACCTGACACCTGTGACAGAGTAGTGGCTAAAATAACTTGACTCTCCTCTTTAAAAAGATGAACTATTCTCAGTAAGGATGACTGGGGTTCTCCCCAAACGTTCCTTCCTTATCTTATACCTTCCAGGGAAGGAAGGCAGATATTCATCAGAAAGAAAAACAACTTCTTCCTCAGTATTACTTTTTTTTTAGGCCGATTGTGGCTGGTGTATAAACAAAAGAGAAGCCAGAAGCTTACATGTGCAGAGACTTCTGGGCCTTGGCGGCCTCGTCCTTGGAGCTGTAGCGCACCACAGCATTTCCTTGGGTCAGGTTGAGGTGGAATGTGATCAGGGGGCCGTGCTGCATGCACAGGGTCCGCAGGGTCGACCCGTCGATCTGCAGCGCAAGTGGAGAAAAAGAGGAGTTAACTGGAGTTACAACTAAGACCTTGATTCGATTCTTTTCTTTCAATGAAACTTAAAATGTTCTATTGAAGGATGCAAACAGGCTCTGATCATAATACGCCGTGCTTCTGACCAAGCAGCGATATGCAGCGCGCACAACATACTTGTGGGGTGAGATTCCTCAGCACCAGCCAGCTGCTGGTCCTGTTGGAGCTGTCGGTGCTCCAGGTGGTTCCTTCTGTCACAGAGGAGGAGATGGTAAAAATCAAACATCAACTGTTGCTGTTTTATTGGCGTCAATCTTAATGTTAATTTCCATTTTTACTTGTCTGTTTTTATTGTTTTCAATTGTGTCTTGCTGCTTTTAATGTTTATATAAAGCACTTTGAATGACCTTGTGTTGAACTGTGCTATGCAAATAAACTTGCCTTGCCTTGAAAGAAAGTTTCATGATTGCAAAGCTTTAAAATGGTGACTCTGTTTGACAAAGTCGCATCGAAGACCCGATCTCTACATCCCCCACCTCAAACTGCACAGAAGCGTGAGATGTGTCCTGTCAACACGGTCACACTTATAGTGCACAAAGGACTCGTAGAAACAGAGACGTAAACCTCAGAATGTCAGTTTGACAGGGCGTGCTCCACTCGCCTCTGCTCAGAGTGCTGCGACTGCATAGTAGCAGCTGTGACCTGTGTTACACCTATGCTGCTTCCGCCACGTGTGTGTGTTCACCGGGTGTGAAACAACCAACGTATCTAATCTCTCATTTTTCAGTTCCTGATGTGCGGTCATCACGTGCAACAGATTCTGTCTCACATTCAAATCTCAGGAGAAGTTTTGGTAGTTTTGTCAAACTTACTGAAACACGAAAAACAAACATTTTTTTTGAATTTTGGAAGATAAATATCTGGATTTTTGAAATCTCATTAAATTACAATATTATCAAAGTCAAGTCAATTTCCAGTAGTTCAAGTCCAAAATCCACAACCAAGTATTGAGTGCATATAGATGGACTTACTTTTCAGAGGCCAACATTTACATATTACTTTAGACTTTAAAATAGGTCTTTTGTACCGTTTTTTTTTTTTTGAGACACTGAATTTCAGGTCTTCATTAAATGTAAGCCATAATCATTCTAATTACAAGAAATTAAATAAATTAAGACATGAAACGCTTCATTCTGTGTGTAATAGATCTAGATCATGTATTAGTTTCCCTTTTTTGACTGAATTAATGACTTATATAAATGATATTCTAATTTATTGAGATGCACTTGTATATGATGGAGGGTGGAAAAGGTTGGGTGGTCTTTATACGTTCTAAACCTTACTTACTGTCATAACACAAGATAAAAGTCCACTTAAGAAACCACTACATTTTCTTCCTCCTGAACTTTCAACATCATCAATCTCTCTTAACAAAAAAGTGAGGCATGCTAACCGGAGGAGTAGGAGCCGCTCCAGCCCTGAGACAGGCCCAGCGAGTTCCCGCTCCAGGTGGAGGACGGCTTGGTGTTGGTGAGGCCCGGCGGGGGTCGGGAGGGGGCCGTGGTGCTGCGCGGGCCCTGGGGGACCTTCCACAGCTCGTGGGACAGCGAGGCTTGGCTCTGGGCAATGGGCCCCGGGGACCAGGTGGACTTCATGTCAGACATTTTACCTTCACGTGGGGGGAAAGAGAGAGAGAGAGAGAAGGAGAGAAGATCATGTTAGAGGTGATGACAACTTGTTTGATGCAGTGAAGGTCTGTGCCTGCGTTTAAAAAAACAAACAAAAAATCACAACACAAAGTTGCTTGGATATCTGAATTCATCTTGAATTCTTGTCATCACACACACACACACACACACACACATACGGATGTGGGGCAGGGATTGTTTTTCATGGCTCAAAGAGGAACAGATGGGGTTTAGGTGAGGTCTTATGCTGCTTTCCATTTACCTAAGAAGTCGGGGCTAGGAGCTGGGAATGACGTCACACCTGAGTTATTGGCATTCCAGTTACATGGCTTGTAGTTCCCGCATAACTCATGACTCGACGGCCTTTCCAGGTAAAGATGTCGAAAAAATACTATCCTTACGACCAATTTATTACAACAAAAACTAATCAGAAGTGCTACATAAACAGAATATCAGAGAAGTGAGGGAACTCGGGGCAAGTGGGGATTCTCCCACTTTCCGAGCAGGAATTCTGACTTCTGGAGGGGCGTTCCAGTTGAAAATTCCAACTCGGAACTCGGAAATTCCGACTTCCAAGTACAAATGGAATGCACCATTAGTGTTGGTGAGGGTGTGGCCCAAAAGGCTCTGAGGGAGCACGCTGGGGGAAGACAGGGGGGGGGGTGTCATCAAAGCGGGTTAGGGTGAGGTTCAGGTTGAATAAAGGGGGTGAGGCTCCCCTTTTATGTCATGGAAAGAGTATTAGGCAGGTCCAGGGGGCAGGCGGGCAGTGGGCGCATTCTGGTTATGTACCTGAGCTCTGTGCATCAGTGGTAGACAGACTGAAAGAGCTAGAGTAGCCACTGACCGGCCAGTCGCTGCTGCACGGAGGCGGAGGAGGGGAAGTGGCTATATGGTTGCAGAATTAAAAGTGTTGTGGTCAGAGACAGGGGGAAAAAAACACACCAGTAACTTCATGTCGGTATCAGTGTTGCCAGAGATACCAAGAGTGGTTTGTTTGTCTACGTGACACATATGTTCTTAGAGACAGGATGTTTTTCTGTGTGCGTCTTTGTGTAGTGGTTACTGTGCATCTATAACAGAACCGTCCGTCTCCCGCCCGTACCTCCGTTCCTGTCTCGCAGCAGGTATCGGTTGACGTCGTGGATGTTGGTGTTGATGGTGGGACCGCTGGGGACGCTCCCTGGGGTCATGTTGGGATCGTTCTCGGGGTCAATGTTTTGAAGGCCCTTCCATGGCACGCCTGGGCAGAATTCTGCAGTGGGTTGGGGAGTGGGGGGTGGGGGAGCAGAACTCGGCAGTCACACGCAGCATCACTGTTGTTCTCAGAAGTCTCATGTATGTGCTTGAGACACAGATTCACACGTTTCCGTGCGAGTGCTGGTGAACGAATTGCGTAAATGAATCACTTCTTCTTTTTCCGCTGTAGTTGCAATTCTAACATGGCGCTCTGAATTCTGAATCAAATCAAACAGATTTTTCTGACAGATGAGTATGGTTTCACTTATATGTATTAATATTTCTCTTTGTTGTTTTTGATTTGGATCCCCTCTAGCTCAGGCTTATCTGCTGCTCTTGCTATAAAACACTAATGAGAAATTGTGCTCCTGGAAGTAAAGCTGGAAACATTTCCGCCTTTGAGACACTTTGATGTGTCACAGTATGAAAAGCACAAGTGCTTAAATCAAATATACATAACTCTAATATGATATAAAACATCAGAAAAAAAGCACATGATATCTATGTATTTGCACATCCTCCTCACCTGGGGGCCAGTTAATGTTGGTCCCATTGGAGATCTTCTCATTGGGGCTCTTGCCCTGGCCCCAGCTGTCAGGGGGCACCAGGGGGCTGGCAGGGGACTCGGAGCTGGACATTAGATTGTAAGGGCTGTAGGAGTCCTCCAGCTGGGGGGGCTTTCCAGGGGGGCCCAGGGAAGAGGCAGCAGATATGGCACCTAGAGTGTCGAAAGAAATATATTACAGAAAACACTGTGCCGGCCATGATGCTAAAAAGATAACATGTGAGTTGTATTTTTGCTACAAGGAGCTAGATTCTACGAAGAAGACAAAGGTGTTAAGTTAAGGATGGGCTCGGCATCCTCTAATTATACATCAATGGGACTTATTTTGATGCGTTTTCTGCTCGACTCTGTGCTGTTGTCTTAAGTTACTGTGTCATCAGGGGTACCGCAGAGGAAAAATGACACTGTGGGTCTGTGGCTGACAGATTTGCATCTGTGAATGAGCTTGCGAATTGTATCATGCGAAAAAGAAATAGTTCTGAGAAATAGCTACTCTCGCATTGGGTGTGAGATTGCCTGCAGTAGGAGCAAACACGTTTGTTTTCAAAAACAAACTGGACTGTGTATTATTCACATGTATGTAGATTATACTAAAAGATAGATTTTTTTTTCGGGAGAGACATTTGAAAAATAAGTGTATCATATTCCAGACAGTACCTAGACCTCTCCAAAAAAGAGAGAGCTTTTTGTCCTCCTTGCTTAAATCCCTGTTGTGTAAAATGTACTCCAGCACACCAGCTGCCTACTTAACAAACACAACAAATGTGACTATATATTTAAAAAATGGCAGAGAAATGTATCTAAGCACTATTTTTCTCATGTGTCATCTTCACTGTGGGTGGTTTTATTTGTCTCTCTTCATCTGAGTCCCAAACGCATAGTGGAAACCCGAGTGTGCGCAGCCTGTGTAGTGCTGTTTCTAAACTGACCGTGCTTATTGAGGTTGTTCTCCATATTTGAGGAGTTGCCAGTGAGGTTGTCTATGGAGTTGGAGTGTGTCCACTGGGACAGGCGGGACTGGGGCTGAGGGGGCTCCTTCAGGGACAGACCCCCAACCTCCATGCAGTTTACATTCATGTTTGGATTCAGTCCAGCTGCACACAAAGTGAGAGATTGATTAACAGCTGAAAAATTAGCAGGGGGAACAAAGCTGTGCATTTGTTCTTTCTTCAAAGATAAAATCAAAGGACTCATTGTATACGCCAAAGTCGTTGCTTGCAGAGTGCTGCAGCGTTAAACCACAGTACACACACTCACAAAGAGGGTAGGTGCTGTAGGCGTTGGGCGAAGACGGCGGCTCTTTGGTGTGCAGTGTGTCGGTGAGGCCCGGAGCCTGATGTGGGCCTGTGAAGGGGTCCAGGGTTGATTTGCCGGAGCCAGGGCCTCCAGCGGGGCCACCAGGAGGGTGCAGACCAGCGGGGGAGGAGGAAGAGGAGGAGGAATGGGAGGGAAGATGCTGCTGCTTCATCAGCAGCGCCTGGTACAGCTGACGCTGGTGCTGCTGGATCTGCTGCTGCATGTTGGTGATTGTACGTGCAACCTGAGAGCAGAGAGAGGCGTCGTCACAAGGGTCAATCATGAAAGTAGTGTTTGGCATGGAGGGAGAGAGTAGCAGGAGGATTCATTAACTTAATTAAAATGTGGCAGGTTGGAGCTGGATGCTCACAAAAAAACATCAAAAAAGGAGAACAAACTTGGCTCATGTTTGAAGAGTTTCCCATCCCTTTGAGCAACTATTGATGCAACAGTGCTGCGTTTCGTCACACAAGTTGTCATGTGATCATGTGAGCAGAACAGATTATTCATTGGGAAACAAGGGTGTTACTGCATCAGAGGACATGGGTGAGTGCTTGCATGGGGTTATGATAACAAGCAGTGAGCAACTTTCATGTTACTGCAGTGTTTGTTGACTCACTTGCTGCTCTTGTTGTCTAATGGGGCCGGAAACGTTGCGCTGTGCCTGCATCATCTGCTGCTGGATTTGTAAACGCTGGTACGCCTGAACAAAGGGAACCAAAAAAATTAGCATTAAAAGATGGAATAACACAAATCATCAGATATGGGACAACCGTATCCATCGGATCAACCCTCTGTTAACCTTAAACACTTGCCAATTGTAACCCACCTTAACTTATAGTTCTCTTGTACAAGTATTAAGATTTGTCAGGAGATCTAAGAAGATCAAACATGTTTTGCAAACACATGTACTTTTGTCCTGTCTTTTTAGATTAGAGTCTGGACTGCTTAGAAAAAGCACACATATATACAGCACGGATTCTCTGCCTCAAGCCTCTGCTGTGCTACAAATTGGGTGGAGAGATGGTTTGACTCACCATTTGCAGTTGCTGAAGTTGATACAACAGGGTCATTTGTTGAGGGTTTATTGGTGAGGTTAAAAGTGCAGGGTTCAGACCAATGTTTTTTGCTGCAAACTGCAAGAGCTGTGCTTGGACCTGGGGGAAGGGAAACAATCGAACAGCACAAAGGGAACAACGACAGGTTAGTCACCGAAAACGACAACAACCGGATAAGCAGGGAAAATGAATCACTGCTGTGTGCATACGAGAGGGTCTGCTAGGGGATATGTGTGTCGCAAAGCCATGCAGTTCCAAAAGGATTCACTTCATTAAGTTAGTCACAAACATGTAATTAATAGCTTCAAGATGCTTGATTAGACAATAGTTACTTTAATTTTCAAGCCAGTTCACATTCTACTGCATCTGGCAATATATATCTGTGAATTAAATGATGGCCTCTTGGGAAGTGCATTATTCAGACTAGGGGTTTCTGGACTTGAAATAAAGGTGATAATAATAAACTGAAGCAGTCACAATCAGATCCACTGCTGAGAAATCAGATTAATTTCAAGATTCCTTTAACCACCACCAGAGTGCAGCATAAATAATTCACAAACCCAGCGGAAGAAAGGAATGTAGAATAAGATACAATGGTAAAGAAAAGAATGTTCAGTTATGTAAATCCCATTTCTCTGGTCAAAAGCCTGTTGAAGTTGACCTTAAACATATCTTTTAGTGGGTTCTAATTAATGAGATGTGTTTATGTACCTGAGGGGAGAGAAACTGAGGCACTTGAGCACGTAGACTAGGCTGGGAGGAGCTGAGAGGTGGCACTGGTGGCTGAGGAGGCTGCTGCTGCATGGCCCGGGTTTGTGCTGCTCCACTGCTGCCAAACATTCCACTGGGTATCTAGAGGCAGGTTATGTGTGGAGACAATTAAACTTTCTCTTCACCTTTATTTTTTATCAAGGAAGTAATTTTGCATATCAGTGCAATGAAGAGCCGCTTCACTGAAATCAATCTTTTGCAAAAGAAAACCATAGGTGTTGAGCACCCAGCCAGCCGTCTGTGTGAAAATAAGAACGACTCATTCAACACACACAAAAAAATCGGTGCACTTGAGTCTAAATGGATTTAGAATTTTTTTTATCAAATCAAAAGCACAGCATAAATTGATATTTAGAACAAATTTTAGGAGCATCTAAAATGAAGTCTTCATACTTCCTATCGCATTTTCTGTCAAAGCGAGTGAGTAAGTGACAATGTGATAGCAGCGAAGTGTTAGATTATAAATGTATCTTTTGTAATCTCATTGAAGGGCAAAACAATTAGCCTGCAAAAGGCACCTCCATCCACATTGTAATTTCATATTGTTGGAGAGGTCTATTCAGAGCAAAAAAGAGCTTTTGTTTGGGTTTCAAGGTCATGCTGCTGTTTTCTGGGCCATGGCTGCCTCTGGCTGTGATATTTGATAGAAAATAGCTATCTGGTTTCAATGAGCACTTCAGGCAAGGTCATACACACATAACAGAAAAACGGACATTTTCAAAAATGGAAACAGAGGTGTCTGAAAATTAAGTGAAATTATTAGCATGTCCAACAGCACGGGGCTAGTATTGTTTTCAGTCCCTTTGTACCCCAGTGTCATCATGGCACCTGGCAAAATGTGGCTTAACATTTTTGACCATTGGCAGGTGTTAAGGCATCCATGTGCAGGTATTGTCTTCACAAAAAAGTCACAAGAGTGTAAGTATAAAATTGAGATCGAATGAAGGTCGACCTTGAAGTCAGGTATTGTATAGGCCATGGCTACATTTCTACGTTGTCTCAACAGTGTCAACGATTACTTTATGAGGGCTCAGGAGACAGAGTGGCAAAATGTTGACAGGCACTGAGGATGGTTATGGTGACAGTGATCAGTGCATTGTGCAGTGAATGAAATACCTGTCTGTTGTTCAAGTTTTGCATGGCCAGCCCCGAGTTGCCCTGTCCCAGACCCTGCCCAGGAAGGCTACTGTTGGCCAGGGGGAGCTTCAGGCTGGGGGAAGGCAGAAACGGTGATGGGGAGGCATCATCTGACAGGACACCATCCTGGAACAGAGAAACGCAAATAGAGGATGAGTTATGTATGGAAAAAGTATAGGGATAGAAGGTCTCAAAAAAGCAGATGATTAACTTCATACCTTGTCAAGGAAGGAATTGCGGTCAGAGGGGTCTTTGGAGAGCACAGAGGGCCGACACACCAGAGGCTTGTTCAGACCGTTGCTGTAATCTGACATGCCCACACTACGCTTGTCCAGGTCTGTCTTTTTCTCCAACAGAGCACCTTGGAGAAGGGAGAAAGGAAGATTGAGGTATTCTGATATGCAGACATGGAAATATATTGGTTGTGCTGTACTGATTCATTCAATAACAAAAAGCACAACTGAACGTACTCATGGCCTGGTCAAGGTTCATGTTGTTGCTCTTCAAAGCCTCCTCAGCAGGGTCTCTCTGTAAAACATAGGTAACATACTGTATATCAGCCTCCACAAGTTAAGATGGTTGTATTATCAGGCGCTGGTTTTACCCGACTTTTATAGTATCTATTTTCAAAGGAAGATCTGTGTCCTGTGTCATACCGGAAAGCCCATGTCAGTGAGCTGTTTAATGAGACGGTTCATGATCCAGGCCTCATCTGGCTTGTTACCCATCTTCCCCTGTGAGTGCACAAACAGTCGCATTTCATTTTAGCAACAATGCAGCTTATGTGTATGACGATAATTCCAATTATCAACTTCTCTAAGCAAAATTAATCACTAATCATTAAACATTAATCCAATGTATCCTGACCTTGCTCTGGAGCTTCTTGGGTCCATTACCCCAGGAATTGCAAGAAGAGCTGCTCTCCTGGGAGGTGGGGCTGTTCCACATGTCCCCATCCTCCGTGTCCCACTGGCTTGTAGGCATGCTCATATCCTCCCCTCCATTTCCCCAGCTATCTTGCATAGGTTTGGGACCTGAGGAAGAGATGCAGGAACATAAAAAACAGAGTTTAAGGGTGATTAAGACTGAAGAAAAAAATCTAGCAGTATCTGTTGCATGTAATGTCTACTTGTGTTATACAGTATTGGTGAGCAATTTCAGTGAGCAGCATGTTATCTTTGACCTGACCACTTGATGGCACTGTTGCCATTTGGCATGCTGCATCCTACCCTCTACAACGTCACCTTCTGAAGTATGTATCTGATTTTAATCGCAGCAACGCTACAACTAAAACTTTTTTAAGAAATATTCCAATTTCGTTCATCGACTTCATTGTGTCTATTAATACCCATGAGGACTATCATCTAATCATTTACATTGTTCTTGTTTTCTAAATGTAGCTCTTTGCTATGATAGTAAAGAAGCAAGGAGTGTCAGTTTGAGCAATAGTTAATGAGCTGAGCATTGTCATGATCTCTGTAAATGCCATCAACTATTGGCATATTAGTCATACGCATGTGTGTGTATTACCTGGCTTGCAGGGTGCAGAAACTGGAGGTCCATTGGCCCTGCCATAAGGTCCAGAGGGCTCGTGGCCGCCGTCTCCCCATCCGCCTATTCCCCCAGAGGGCTTTCCCCAAGCAGAGGTGCCATTGTCCACAGCTGATGTTGGAGCTGCTGGTTCTCCCCAAGCAGGCTCCGACTTAGGCTGAACATTGGGAAGCTCTCCCCAGCCTGAAAAAAATATATTCAATATTAAGACAATGAAAAATGCAGTCACACTGCAGTCCAATCTGTCATGCTGCTATAAATCATTTATTTCAAGAGAGCCATCACACCGTAAAGTGACATTTACCTTCCTATACTGGCATTAGGAAAGGTGGTGACAATTGATAAATGCTACAACCACTACATATAAGTTCATCTTCAGTTGTTTATATTACCTAGAGGTGTAGAAGCTGTGGTAAAAATAACAAACAGCAGGGGGCAATAGACTTTTTCACGATTGAAAGGAGAGACATGAGGAGGGCACAAATGTTCTAAAATGTCTATAAGCTTGGCCTTTGTCTTCACAAAGACTTATTTGAACTGGCTGTACCAACTTAAATGAACTGGACATTTAAAATTATGTATAGCATAGCGATTAAGAGGCCCTTAATACCTCTGAGACTCAATAATCACTTTGAGAATTATTTAAAGAAATAATCCTTGACTGCTGGATAACAACCTTTGCCGAAAATGCTTTGAGTGGTAATTTAGTTACTTAATCTGCTGATGAGTGAAAACAGGTCTCAAATTAAGCTTTGCCCATTTTCATTGTTCAACTAGTTCCTGATTAAGGCGACCTCTGAAGCTTAATACAACTCAATGAAATATTAATAGTAGTTTTATCTGAAATCACATTTTTAATCTGCTTGGTACACTTACTGCTCTTCAACATGTCATGGTGCTTTCACTGTTTTTATAGAGATTAGAGCTGATTCTCCCTTTTTTACCATACCAAAGATTGCTTAACGTTTAGGTCAAAAAACATTTAAGGTTTTGAATACAACAGCAGAATCATCACGTTACCTGGGTTGGCAAGGGGAGGTCTACCCTGGGGCCCTGCACCTGGGTGTGGGCCACCATTGTTGGGTGATCCGTTGTTATTTCCATGGTGCTGCAGAGTTGGGGGGTGGCTGTGGTGGGGATGGTGGTGCATATGGTGAGCATGATGGTGATTGTTGTTGCCAGGGCCAACGGAGTGATTGTTGTTGTTATTGTTGGGCATAATCATTCCACCATTCTTAGCAGGAGGTGGGCCACTGTTGCTTGGGTTATTATTGGGATTGTTGCGATCCCACATGTTGACAGTCTTCTTGTAGGTAGTGGGATCTCCCCATGTGGATGTTCCATCATCAATCTCCATCTTTCTCCGAATGGATGGAGGGGAAGGTTCTTCCCAGCCAGTGGGCTCCATGCCCTGGTCCTGTTTGTTGGCATTGCTCCAGCCAGAGGGGTTTTGTTTAACAGAACCAGGTCCACCCCAAGAACCAATGCTGCCACCTCCCCCACTACCAGTGCTACTACTGCTGCTTTCCTGGGGCTTTGAAGATCCCCAACCTCCCTGCACTGGTCCACTGGCACGTGAAGTATCTCCCCAGCTACTGCTACTAACAGAAGAGGCAGGCTTACCCCAGCCACCTCCTCTGTTTCCACCTCTGGGGCTTTCTTTCCACCCACCACTTCCTCCATTTCCTCCTTCCCCTTCCCACATGCTGCTGGAGGACCCATTGTTCTTGACCTCTGACTCTCCCCAGTCTCTTGTGCTAGAGTTGTTGGTGCTCCCATTACTGTTGCCCCAACCATGAGAGCCATTGGGGCCTTCACCCCAATTAGTGGACTGGCTTTTTGTCATGCCGTTGTCCCAGCTCTGTGACTTGTCCTCAGACCCCCAAGATGGTGTGCCCCCATTTTTAGGACCACTGGTAGACACAGGGTCTCCCCAGCCACTAGTGGAGCCATTTGGGGTTTTATTGAGTGACTGTTGGCTATCACCCCATCCCGATCCAGTCTGGCTGGGCTGAGATGGAGGGGCTCCCCAGCCAGAGGATGATGATCTTTCACTGTCACTCTTTCCTCCAGAACCATGTCTCTGGCTGGAGCCCATGTTAGGATTGACCGTGCCTCCATTGGTGGATGATGGTCCACCATTAGAGCTGGAGCCTCCTAAGGTGTCTGAGCTGCTGGTGCTCTTCCCATCGTCAGAGTTCATTTCTTCCATTTCCCATACAGTGTGCTGCCGGATGGGGGTCTGTCCCCAACCAGTGTTGCTCAGCACCCTTGGGTCCAGGTCCTGTCGGGGTAACAGAGGAGTAAAATCCATACTGGAGGATCTGTCTCTATTGTGGGATTGGCCTTCACTGCTGTCCCCACTTCCTTCACTTGCTGGTGCAGTTCCAGGCTGCTGGCCCCAAGATCCAAGTTGTTGTTCTGGCCCTGAGCCAGAACTACCAGCATCTACTGACTCCCAGCCTTTAGATGTATCTCCACCACCAGAGGGCTTTCCCCAGTCACCCCAACCTCCACTTCCACTACTCCCGCCACCACTGCCTTGACGGCCCCAGCCAATTAGACCCCCAGATGGGGCTGCATCCCAGCCTGAGTTCTTCGGGGAGTCAGCTGCCTTGGTTTCTCCACTACCCCATACAGAGCTGCCAGTTGTGTCCCCATTGAGCTGGGATGATTCAGTAGGTGACTGGCCTCCCCAGCCAGTTAAACCATGGATAGGGCTCATAGGCTCCTGAGTTTGCTGCTGTTGCTTTGTGTGGTTTGGTCCATCAGTGTTAGGGTTGGCAGGTTCCATATTGAAGGACAAGTTTGTGTTGGTTGAGGGGCGCTGCTGATCATTTTCATTTGCACCAATCATGCCAACCCAACCTCCTCCACAAGTATCTGCACCTCCCATGTTGCCATTGCCATTAATACCTGGTGGGTGTGATGAAGAGTTTGACACACCATTAGAGCCGATTACACCCCCACTTCCACCACTCTCATGGCCAAGAACAGGCCAGGCTGATGGGTTGGCATTGGGATTAAGATTCAAGTTAAAATTGGAAGAGCCCCAGTTACTCGGTGCTCCAATTCGCCCACCATTCATACCATCTTGTTTTGATTCTGAGACCCAGCTTCTGTTACTGGCTAACGTGCTGGCTGACCCAGGTCCCGTCATCATGTTATTGTTAGATTTGAGAGAGGAATAATGGGCCTGCTGGCCTGTGGCACCTGTGGCCATACTAGGAAAACTACTACTACTGGTGGTAGTGACAGCACTGGTGTCTAAGGTTGAGCTAGCTGAGCCCAAGGGGCATTCTGATGCTGCAGGGTGGCTGGGGTCACTACTGCGGGTAATGGATGGCCAAGCTTCCGTGTCACTTCCGTCAATAATCACTTTTTCCCAGCTGTTGGCACTGGATGGGCTGTCAACTGGCAAAGAGGCTCTCCAATGACAGGTCTCATTCTGGGTAGCAGGGCCACTCTGGTGGGATATGTCTGCTGAGAAAAAGGAAAGACAACAAAGAGTTTAGGACAAAGGAGAATATAGTAACACAACTCAGAGGATGAACCGAAGATACAAATGTAAGAGGATGTAGAAGAGATAGAATAAAAATGACAAAATGGGACAAAGAGTAAAGCAAAACAGGAAAACAGTGGGAAGAAAAAAAAACAGATTATGTTAGTCTAGGGAACATCATGTAATACAGCCCCGTTCACTCCCTGGACCGGTTTTATTTTCTTGGTTGGTTAATACTAGCTATCAGACTTGGCAGGATGATATAGTCACTGTTACACATTCCACAGTCCAATCCACAATCAGAATGCACAGTCAAGCGTGTTACATGTCATATCAGTAGTGGCATATCCATATATCCTTGCCTTGGTGCAGTCAGCCAGACAGAAACAGGGAGATGGAGCCCTCACCTTCTTTCCTCTGCTCATCCTCTTTTACTCTTTCTCCTCACTTTTTTTCGATTCTAATCCTTTATCTAACCTGTTTTCTCTTTTTCGGCTGTCTTGTTTTATGCCTTAAATCCTTATTACTCTCTATCTGCCCTTATCTGCTATTATATTGTCCCAATCTTTCTGCCCATGTCTCCTCTTTCCCTTTCTGCCCCCACCTTTCTTTACCCTTTAATTTCTCTCTCTCCCCTCTGCTCTCCTCTTACACCCAGCAGTGAGAGGCACATTCGTCTCCATCGTGGCTTCGTTGGCTGGGGCTGTGAAGGGAAGCCCAAGTGGAACGACGCTCATTTATTGGAATGAAACCAAGACGGCTTCTCATCCATCACTCCCTACGCTCCACCAGGCCTACTCCTCCTCCACCGAACTATGAAACTACAAAACACTTCTTCCAAGCTTCTGCAAATACATGCATATGTCTCTTGGCTTCACAGTGCCTGCTGTTACTAGTACTTCTCAGAACTGAACACAATGCTTTAGAAGTACGTGTCCAAGTTCTGTTTAATCATAGCATCTTAATACATTCTATTGCAATCAAATATTGCATGCAAATATGAACAAAGAACTGCATATACTGAAGGCCTTCCCTCTAAAGATTTTGGAGCTCTATCCAAAAACCTTGGAGCTTTTCCCCCACCCTTCTCCAATCATCACTACAGCACAAAAGCAATTTCATTAGGCACAAACTCATCCCATCAGAGGGGGAGCTAATAATAGACTGATTCCATGCTCTAAAGGGGTAATCAATCAATTGAAGGCAGCTAATCAATGATCTTATTAATGCTAGTGGGTGCGAGCAGGGAAGCTATCGATCCTGCATGCAAACATCCAAACCACTAGGGCAGCCAAGCAGCCTCATGTAATGGTCTAAAAAACCAATGAGAACTCCTGAAATGAAACTTGTCTATACACAGGCCAAACAAGCATATCAAAAGGAGAAATTCATTTTGGAGAGAAAAGCAAAATGGATGTGTTTTCCTAAATATATTATTGAAAGGACTAAATGCGTAGAAACTCCAATCTTAAAGCAACCAGGTTTTGGTGTTAGATCTTTGTATATATTGAAAAATCACAAATACCTCAATCACAAAGGGCCCTATTCAAAAGATTGGGAATACTATTTTGCTATGATTAAGAGTATGCGTATTAACTTTGGTTCACTAAAGTCCAATTGTAAGACGGAGACTATATTCCGAAAACGATTGCCTTGTTTGGTAACCTGCCATATTGTATATTGCTTTATTAACCTTTATCAAATGGTAGCAGTGATTTTAACAACATTAAGAAGTAATTCATCAAGAGATAAGAAAGTGATTAAAATGTACAGACAAATGAGGGAAAAATCTATTTGAGGTATGAGGGCACACAAAAATATTGGCTGATATGTGGCTTTAGGAAACAGCACAGCATGCTACAGAGAGGTTGTGGAGGTAAATAGGAATGTAATTTTTGCACTGACACACTTATCTTCACTCCGCAGGCAGCCTTATCGCACAGGGTCGTCAAACTGATGGTGCATGCAGTCACACTCCAAGACTGGTCTGCAGTCACATTGCAATCACTTGCGCACACACAAAAAACCCTAACTATTCAAACATGACCACCGAGTGATTTCACACTACTGATTGTAAAAGTGCCTATTCTTTTGGGGAAATTTAGGAGGTGTTCAAAAACACAAGCATTCAATTACAAAGATTTAATTAAATTGTCTTTTTTTCTTGGTTTTTCTAGTAGTAAAAGGTTCTTGAAAGACTGAAAGGGGGAACAATCTTAGTTTTTGAT
>CAESWR010000965.1:41814-69258 GCA_903171835.1 Mullus surmuletus
CCCCCCACTCCCCTTCCAGACTACCGGTGCCAATGGAGCGCTCTCGCTTGCAGATGGTTTTCTAATGGCAAAGCTCTGGCACTCCGCTGATGGATCGCTACACCTCCTGCAGCCAGCCATGCAACTGATGGCAGCTTTAATGACAAAAGCAGTTGGGGTGTGTGTGGGGGGTTTGGGGAGGACGGGGGGTATAGGGAGTGGGTGAAGACCAGTGGTGTGTGTGGCAGCGCGTGGGCACACGAGACAACAGGCTCCTAATGTTTAATTCCAGAATGCGGCATACATCATCCTCCTCTCCGTGTGCTGTGCGTCGCTCTAGTCCGTGTCTTCCTCAAATATTTGTTGAATTTCAAAAGAATCGTAAGTTTCTTGTCTGTTTGTATCATCTGATTTTTAGTTGATGATGCGCTCCATTACCTGCTTTGTGGTGTGGGTTTGCGCGATACAGTTTGTGGCCCATAAAGCTTGATTTAGAAGAGAAAATTTGCCGTCTGGTGATTTCGAGGATGTCCGCATTTTGCGTTTATGACCCGGAAAAAAGCGGGAGGTATGTAGACCTTCTCTGTTTTCTGTCCAATGAAAGCATCAAGAGGAGACAATTTTACATAGTGTTAGAGTTGCACAATAATTCAAAAGTCAGCACTATTGGCAATAATTGCGCTTATTGTGGGAGGCATGCAGGCAGCATCATTGAATATTAACTTTGTCAGACAAGCTCAAAAGTAGGAAAACGTTATTTTTTTTTCGAATTTAAAATGCAAAAAGGGAAAAAAAGCACTGACAATATATCGTTTATCAGATATCAGCCAAAAAGTTTTGTTTTGGCCCATTGGATATGAACAAAAAGCCAGATTTTTACATCCCGTCAAAGCGTGTTTATGCACTTACAACCAATATATTAAAATACAACAAATACTATTGATGAACAGCAGTCCTTTTTTTGTTTATTTACTGATCTTTTCTCTGTGTGACGTCATGACGTGAAAAGGAGATCCTTTGTACATGAATCTGACCGGGCCTTGCAAGTATAGTAATGAACTGACAAGCATTGGCGTATTGGATTTATGGCTTTAAAGACACAGACGTAAAGGGAGTGTTTGTGCATGTAGCAGCCAATTTAGTTTGACTTGTGGGGTCTCTTGCTGACATTTTGGTGGTATTTACACCTCTTGCTCTGGACGAGGCTGGCATTTTGAAAAGCTTCAGCCAGGCCCCCTAATTTCCCCCTGTTCACCATTCAAAAGATGACCAGGCCTGGTGATGCCTGTAGATACCGCTCCGCTTCATGTGTGATGTGTGTCTTTGGCATCCTTTTATTTTATTTCTTTTCTGAGCACATGTTTCTCACCCTAAGCCCGACGCCGGCCCTTTTAACCTGCCGTAACAGAAAGTTTCCCTCATTGCCTTGTTTCCCATCAGAGAGATTGTCGGCCAGAGTGGCGTCTCTCAGATTTTAAAAAACTCTTAACAACTCTTAAAGTTCCCTGTGAGACCGAAGTCAGAATAATATTTGCTTCTCTAATTGAACAACAACAATTTGGTCCGGACTTGATCAGCAATATCTGTCAAGGACGTTGACTCCGCTTTGTGATGGAGCGTACCATCATGGTCCGTGGTGTGACACTACTGATGTCACATCCCCTTCCCCTACATTCAGAGCTGCCGATTGGCTCCAAGTTCGTCACGTGGGGAGACATCTTGGCTCATTCCTGTGACAGACTTGATTAGGGGTGTCCAAATACAACTTTTTCACTTCCGATACAATGCCGATATTGCAGCCCTGATTGTTGGTCGATACCCATATTGGTCCGATACCATATCAGCACGAATCATACATACTTTTATGACTTATTTTGTAGTATGGAATGTTAGAAAAGCCTTGATCAAGTGATATTACCCAAACAGAGAAGAATAGTCAGCAACGGTATTTAAAAAAATGGACCCATTTGTTATTAACCAATGGGTTACATAAATTCGAACCTTAAACATAAGAATATTCTACATAGAAGTGCTGGAACGGAGTCTGGAATGGAATGCTTGTATCAGAGTGCTTATATTGGAGATTTTAGATGCAGGCTGATATAATCTGATGCTTTCTTTTTTGCTCATATCAGACCGATATTTGATATCATTATTGGATCCGGACACCCCTACACTTGATGCATTTTCGTTTGTTTGAAGTTTGTGCGAGTTGTGATCTAACGCTGATGCTTTCGTATTATTTTGCATGGGAACGTTCGACGACCCATCAAGCCCCAGTCACAAATCACTAACTCGTAGCTCAAATGTCTGGATGATGAAGAGGAGGTGCTTAAAAATCCGTCAGACTCAGATAATCCTTATTTAAATTTTCTTTGTGGTAATGGAAGATACATGGACGCTTAACACATTTAAACACCGAATGAAAACTGAGAAAATGCTGTTTTCCCTTTCATGGGGCCTTCTAGTTTACAGTGAGAAGTCGCTCTACAAGATCTCTCTTCTTCATCAAAAGTTTAAACCTTTGGCTTCTTTTTGTTGTTGTCAGATGGCCTTCTTCCACCCTCATATTTCTCCCTATTCCGGCTGGCCAAAGCTTTATGAGCGCCTGTGAGCACGGGACTCTTCCAAAACTGTTTATTTGATCTCATTCATAATCTTCAAGCTGCTTTGTGTCTCTGCACTCACAGTAAAAAAATTGTATTTCGCTTTGTTGCTGTAATTATGTTTGTTCGGCTGCCTGTTTTTATTATTATTATTTTTATACCTGTGGGAGGTTCAAAATTACCCCTCTGGTCTCTTGAATGTGTCAGACTGGTAGATGTAATGAATCGAACACTTTACTGCTGTTCAACAGTCGATTGAATACAGGGCTTTCAATACACACATCCCCATACACATACAGACACGCACAGCCTCGGCTTATTAAAAGCACCCATTATGATGAACACTACAAATATGAGCCACTCGAAAGTTTTAAAAATGAAAAAGCGAGGAAAGAAAAAGCGAGTTGCAAGGTCGGAGATTGACAGAGCGTGCTTGGGGGCAGCAGTGAGGGAAGGACAATGGAACGAGCGGGAGGAGCGGATGGAGAGCTAGATGACAGGAAAGAGGACGGAGGGACCCAGCCTCCCACCGCCATAGCCTGTGGTGAAAATGACACACACCATGACTCTGCACTAATTTCACACTCTCATTAACTTCCCTCCAGAGCGGCAGACACGGAGCGAGACAAATATAAAGAGCAGGAGTTGGAAGGTGAAAGTACCTTTAGAGAAATTAATAAAAAAACTGTGATTTTTGAAGCTTTCTCAAATGATTAAGTGGTGCATCAACTGTCAAGGGCTCCTCCTGAATGTTTGATTTGCCTGCGTGCATTTTGAATTACTTGTCGAAGAAAACGAGTGTTCTTCTGAATTCATTTGCTTCTGAAAATTGGTTATTTTAGATGTGTGTATGTGTGTGGACTGTGTGAGAATTGCAGCCGTTGCCTGTGAAGTCAGATTCGCCTTGCTAATCAGATTCAATTAGCAATGGCGCACCGTTAGGTTGTGAGGGTCTCGTGGTATTTTTTTAGATTTCTTTTTTTGGGGGGGAGCGGGGGGGCATATTGCACCTCGGCATGACGTCCATTCCGGCTCATTTGCTAATTGTGTACATCTAGAGTGAAGCACACTTCTAATCTGTAGCAATGAGTAGCTAATGCAGCTTTAAAGGGCCGTTAGGTAAATTAATTGTGAAGGTGAATAGATGATGCAAGTTAGCGCTGCATTTTATTGTTTGCTCATGATGAGCAGACAGGAAAAAAAAGGATTTCTTCCATTGACAAAGCAGCGTTGTGGTGTTTTCTGTTGAGGTGAATGTGTAACGTACAATGCTGGCACCCATTACTCAGCCATTTATGATCCGTATAAGTCCTGCAATTACAAAGTCTTTTACAATGTTGATCCACTAAGCACTTTATTGGGCGTCATTAACGACCACTTTCCCAATGAGACAACAAACCGAGGCGTGGCAAATCAGTTCATCAGAAAGTCATTGCTTAGATCGCTTTTTTGTTTCCAACCATTATGCCCCGAGTACAACCCAATCACATATTAAAATTTACATAAAAATTGTTTAATCCCAACCTTCATTTATTCAGGCTGCAGCTTCATAATTACTGGTGAAGAAGACATTTTTATCTCCAGCAGTAGCCCATTCCGAAGATGTCTGCAAGTAATACACACCATTACAATGCAGCATGGACATCTTGCCTCAAAGTCGAACTCACACATACGTGCACGAGCCGCTTTCCTCCACCAGCCCCTCGCTCGCTTTTCTAATCTTTTTCTCTCTCTTGTTCAGGAGGATTTTTCTCTGTAAATAGCACCCTCCCTCTCCCTGTGTTTTTCTAACACGCTCCCATTAAGAACTGGGAGTGTGGTTTGGAAACCGGGATAGGGAAGGGGGGTTTTGCGGGGGGGGATTTCACACTGGAAAGGTCAGGCATGGAGATAAAGAGGGTGGAGGAAAGCAACCAACAACACAGAGAGAGGAGCAGATGGGAGCCGATGAAAGAGAAACACAAAGGGAGAGTTGAATAAAAAGAGAGACAAACAGACAGGTGGGTTGAGAGGAGAGCAAGATAAGGCTGAAGAAAAGAGAAAATGTGAAGTTATAGAAAGCCCCTAAGATCGAATGCTGACTGACCTGTGAGCTTCCTTTGAATGTAAATTGCAAAAGTGTACATATCACAATCATACATCAGCAATTTATCCCACATATAAGGGAGAAAGTGGAAAGAGAAGTGAAAAAGAAAACAGGTGGAAGAACAGATAAATGACTACATTCTTGAGGAAATTTGCCGTAGATCCATATAGCTCCCACATTTGGGGCGAATTTCTGGGGATTCTTAGTAGCTTGGTTGGCTTGTACTCTGTGTTGTGTTTGTGCAACTTTCAATCCAAACAAAATGTTTGCCGCACCAGGACCGCGTTGTTGTCACAGCATTGCCATTCTGATGTGCACAACAGTCACATAATAGGATGTGCAGCGTCTAAAGCAATTTATCTCAAGTGTGTCACGCCAGAGTGCAACTTTTTTTTTCTGCTCAATCCAAAACGGAGAATTTTTATGGCTCTCATGTTCTGTGACTAATCGGAGAGTTCTGCCTGATGTCATATAAATGACTATTTATGGAGTCTTGGAGTGATTGTTTTTTTTTTCAAATTAAACATGTATTTGAAGCACTTATCATTATTGTCATAATTCAAATGAAAAGGAAAAACGTTTTTCATAACGTTGCCAGTGTTACACTATGCTATATAACACAGGAAAGTCACTAATGTAAGAACTTGTGGGGGGAATTCCTGCCCGTCTGTTTTTTTAAATTTTTCTTCAATGGAGATGCACTCCTATAAGAAATCTCTTTCATCCTTCTGGAATGTATAGAAATCGACATAAACCTGCATGCAAGTAAATAGTACATTAGAATGTTAGACAACCTAACTATTTATTTGTAGTAGATAGGTATAGGTAGGTAGGTTGGTCGGTCAGTCGGTAATTGGGTAGGTAGGTGGGTGGGTTTGGGTGAGAAAAGTAGGTAGGTATGAAGGTAGATAGGTTAGGAAGATAGGTTGTTTGTTAGATTGATAGGTAGGTAGATAGATTTGTAGGTAGACAGGTGGATTCAGACACATATGGGTACCTAGGTAGGTAGGTAGGACGGGATTGATAGATTGATAGATGGTAGATAGATAGATTGGAAGGCACATAGATAGAGAGAGAGAATGGTAGATTGGTAGGTAGGCAGATAAGTACATGTTAGGGAGCTCGATAGGTAAATAGGTTTCGGGTTATTAGATAAGATCGATAGGTAGCTAGATCGGGAGAGATATGTTGACAAGTACTTAAATAGATAGATAGTTTATTGTCCCATAGGAAATTTGTCCTCACACTATTGTGTACTAATTGAGAACACATCGGTAATGCTGAGTCACTCCATCGTTCGCAACCATCTCCACACCGCACCAGCTTCCTCCAACGTGCCTCACCACTGGGCACAGGGGTGAGCCAAGAACTCCCGATTTACAAAAGCACACGCTGACTGCTCAGGATTAATATCTGCAATCAGAAAAACACACTGCAGGTGAGATAAAAGCCCAAGAAAGAGGCCAAGGACAGCCCAAACACACATTTTAATATCAGAGATCTGTCTTTCTCTGAGTTAAAGTGAAAGAACATTTTGTTCGCCTCTGTCACAGGCAACAAAAAAATCAGTATTTAGAACATCCCTATTAAAGGTCATCGGGCACAACCGCAAATCTGCTGAGCCGTCATGCTTAAGTGACGCATCCTGTTCCGTGACGGTCTCACCTACAGTGGATCGGAGCCCTGCTATGAATGAAAATTGGCAGATGAGCAGTTTGTGCCAGACCTAAAGCCAACATTGCAAATCAATTTTCAGCCCTTGGATGAAATGTGACTATTAACGGCAATCACCACAAGAGAAAAGACATTTAGAAAGATAATGAAAAACAGCTGCTTAATGGCAGTGTTTTTCCCTATTTTCTATCACTTATGTAGTTTTTCGCTGCCAGATGTTCCGATTAAGTGGAGATAAAGTTTCAAATAATGAGCTTGATGTATGTAAGGGCTCTGCAGAGAGAAGCTCAGGCTTTACTTAAACAGACAGGAGCTAAAATGGTTAATACCGCTAATAGTGTGAGTGTGCATATATATTTCAAAATTAAAAAACTGCAAAAACCTGCTGGATTGCAATCTTCTAGGCTAATTCAGCCAGTACAGTATCTCAGTTCAGTACTCACACGGACACGATTTTTCGTACCTGCAACAGGTGGCTGACGGATCTTCAACCATTGAAAGTTCTCTATAAAAGATTTAAGTGTGTAATAATAAAAAAAAAAAATCATGAACCACAGGTGTTTCTGCAGCTGTCTGGGCATGCAATGACCAGGCAGCTGTTGTCTCTGTCGACATCGGTGGGATGGTTAATGGTAATGGTAAATAGACTTTATTCACACTGTGCTTTTCCACCTTAAATAAGACAACAATATGTCCCGACACACTGATGTGCATCAATTTGCCTCTGGTGTGTGGGCTCCCTCAGCAAACAATGAGTGTGGGTGTACTGATGTGCGTCATATGCTGCCAGCCAACGTTGCCCTTAACCCCTCGAGAGTCGGAGCAATTGCCGAAGCTATTTTAGACGTGCGCCCATATTCCGTTATTGAAAACCCCTAAATGAACAAAATGGACAATAGTTTTTTTTGTCTATCTGCAGAAAGAATACTTACAATTTGTGTAGAGACAGATGAACTCGCGGAAACCGAAGCATGAGAGACAAGAGCGGTGGAACGAAAATACCCCCAGAAGGCGAGCGGTGGAAGACGGATGGAAAGTAGGAGGGAACACAAAAGCTACTGGATGTCTGTAAAGCGCGCTGCCAGTTTGCCGCGAATCTGTCAGGGGCTCCCACCTGTCACGCGCCACTGTACCGCCGCATCTTTATTCTTTATCTCTCTGATGCCCTCCCCGCAGGACACGCACTCCCGGCACGCTGCATTGTAAATAACACTGCCGGGTTTTTTATCGCTTTCACGAAAAAGTGCAACTTCAGCCACTTTTCCAGGCGAAGGTGTAGAGTTTTCATTCTCCGCGTGTTGCCCCGGCACACACATGTGCAGACACACACACACACAGCAGATTAGATCCATCGTTGCAGGGGTCTTTTCTCCGGCTATAGACGGTGGATAAACTCTTTGATTGTGTTTATCCATCCCATAATGGAATCAGACTGGGTTCCCGAGGCAACCTGTCCAACAGACTCATGTGAAGCAGGCAGTTGTCTGTCGGAGCTTAAAGGGAGGTCTCGTTTGTCTGAACACTCAGCGGTACTTTTCTTATGAAGTCAGCTTTGAGGGTCTCTGAGGTTGCGGATCCACGCGGGGAGAAATGGCGACGGTTGGAAAATCGTTGACCGGTCAGATTAGAGGTAGAAATTGCGGTGGGACAAAAGGACAAGCGTTTTTATATAAACCTCCGACACACACAAGGCTCACGCAGGCAGGGCTTTGAAGCTTGTCCAGATGACCAGGTCATAATCACACAGATGTTCACACAGTCATGCTGCCCCCATCGATGTAGCCCCCCTCCCCATGCGTGATTGTCTCTGATTGTCTGCCTTTGGGCCAGATTAGATTGTATCCTCCCGAGAATTTTTTTTAGCTCTGTGTAAGTGTCTCCATGTATTGTGTTACCAGCAATAATGTAATGAAACGAAGTCTCCATTTTTTTTGCTTTTTGAGTGTACAATAATTTAATTAAGCCCGATATCTTCGGACCAGTTGCTATGAAAGGACAGAAGTGGGAGGACAGAATGCCCCTAATGCGCGTCGGATGAATGCCAGGGGGAGCTGCCGCTGAGAAGAGAATTACTGAACCACAATGAAGAGATGTTTTCACCGTGTGTTGCTTTTTGCCACATTCCTCAGTCTACTTTTTGATTTTTTTCGAATCTGTTCGGGCTGTTTTATAAGATAAAAGATCTGGGAGATCCTAAAGACATATTGCATATTTAAGGCTCTTGATGTCCTTCTGTGAGTCAAAGTCAAGGTGAAGACGGAGTGTCAGATGATTTACAGATTTTGTCTTGTTCCGTTCGCAAACACCGCCCGTCGCCTTTAAATTCCGCCTCTATCGTCCGTCGGTCCCCCTTGCCATCCTTCCATCCCCTGACAACATGAGCTGCCACTCTGCGTTACTGTCACTTGAGCGAACGCCAGCCCCCACATCACAGCGGCCTTTGATTGGCCAGGCCTTTCCAGGTCGGTGAGCCGCTGCCTGATAATAACCTTGTTTGATTGCTGGAGCAGAGATGTAATTGATTGATCTGCTCGCCCTGTCTGGGGCGAGGCTTCTGAAGTAGCCTGTACAGATATGACTGAACATTGGGAGGGCGGGTGTGTATGTGTTTTGAAATTGTCGGAGAGCTGGAGATGCACAGACACACACACACACACACACACACACNNNAACCATATCTTTCTCCATGCAACTGGGCATCTGTGGATCTTAGAGGACGAACCAACAGAAATATAAGAAAAATGTCTGTCTAAGCCCACTGAGCAAGCGACGTCCATGGACGTCCAAAAGAAGTCAATATCACATCAGCCGGTTCAAACCATAATCTCATAGTCCACATGAAGTCCTGTTTAATTTTACGTCTTTATGATGTACAATTTGGGCTAAATGTCCTGCCAAGCCCAAATCTGGACGTGTATGGACAACTGGGAGTAGTTGAGAGTAGACGTTGAGACATGCCAACAATCTGAACGTCTGGCTAATCTGACGACGTGTTCTAGAGCTTCAGAAATGGTTCTCATGGTAGCGAAAAGATGTTTGTTGAGCATTGTTAGGACCAGTGGGACTGATATTGTTTTTGGCATTGTAATTGGCTATGGTATCCAATTCGTTTTGCACATCCCAAATTAACTTTAGTAAGACATTGAGTCAATCAGTAATCACTAACCATATTGTTTTTATGTTGAATTCCATTTAGAAGGTGGTTTTACTCCTCAAAAATGGTTAAGTCCAACGAAATTGTCTTGTATTTTTCCCAAACTTTAGCATAGGGTTGTATCTGGAAACAGTCTAGCAGTGTGATACATACAGGGTTTACCTGAAGTGGACTGATGAGGGAGCCTGTGGCAGGAGTTTGTTTTTCAAAACTCTCCCCAGCACATTTGCCCCGCTCACCTCTCCAAACAAACCCCGCCGTCCAATCAACAAGTCATTAGACCTCATTAAAATCCCCCAGTCTCCCTCCGTAAAGGATTGTTTGTGATCTCCTAATTGGTGGTTACATAAGTTAGTCCATCTTTCTGGATAGTTAATTATTCTTCAAGATAGATGTTCTCCGCTCAGTTCGGCTTTTAAACCAATAGTGGCTAAGCAGGCTCCAGGCAGCGCTAAGAGACAGCGCCTCACAGTTAATAATTGGACCTGTGTATGTACGGTTCTAACCAATTAGCTTGATTTTTTTAATATCGGATTATTGAAATAGTGGCCGGTTGTGTAGTTTATTTGCTGCTCCTGTCTTCTGTTTGTACCATTTTAAGTAGTTCTGTGTGGTTTTGGTGGCCAATATTGGGTGTGTATTTTATTTATTCGCCCCGAATTATCATGAGCATAGAGAACATTCCTTTTGAATAGGATATTTGCTTCTGAATATAATGGTGAGTAGGGAATGTTTCTTTTTGATGGGATTTAGCCTCTCGGTATTATAGTAAGTAGGCTTGCCTATCCTTAAATTGAGTTGTCAGAAAAGTTCAGCACAAAATTGAACACGAATACCAAACTACACAGCAAGAGTAAAACAAGTGTTTGCGAATGTGTGTTTCACCCATTTTCGTCCTTCCACTCCCATCAGCGGGGGTTTGATGCCCCCCCAAACAGCAGTCACGCTGGAGTCATGGTGTGCCCATTGAGTGTGCAAGCAGTGGAAAAGTGGAAAGGCTCTGATTGAAGCTGTATATTTAGCTTCTCCTCTCTCTCTGCCCCCCACCCCCCCAAAAAAAACATGCAAACCTCGATTCAAAAACATTGCATTCTGGCACACTGCACCATAATACGTGCTTCATGGTCGAATCCATCCATCTTTTCACATTCCGTCGTTTCTGTCCGTGTTTTCCGCATCTTGGAAATCACAGGATGCTTCTGTTCCCCCCCAAAATATTATTTTCTCAGAAGTCGAGAAAATCAATGGGAACACGTTGACCACTTTATTTGAAAGTTATCCAGGCCGGCAGAAGTACATATTGCATTTCCACATTGGCCCATCTGCTCTTTCTGTTTGTCACCGGACCAGGTGAAGCATGTGAAGTCCAGAGATAGAAACACGCTTTGCAATAAAGTGCAACAACATCGAACTGCCAAGCATTCCTCAAGGGCCGATAGGCAGCAGAAGTTTTTGCATGTTCAACACAGCCCCTCCTCTCACCCCCCCCTCTCCTCCCCAACCGCTCGGTTAAATTCATTACATCCACCAAAAATAGAGCTCGGATCCACAACAATGAGGCCTGCGAGGGGACTTCAGCCAAAATGGGAGCGAACCGACTATAAGTGGGGATTGAGCAACATAAGGAAGGTGGAGATGGAAGGGAAAAAGGCGAAAATCCATTATGTTTGATGTCAGTGTCTCACCCTGGCAGCAAATGCTGTTGGAGAAACCCTGTGAAATAACATTAGGGGCATCTTGTAATGTGATTTCTGCATTGTGTGAATATGAGATTTCTAATGGATTTCAGCACATTAGAGCAGTCTTTATCTGTAGTATTTATTCCCCCTTGGTTTCAAATGCAATTTGCTAAGTACGACGTTTCACTCGGCAATGCTTGCTCTCTGTCTTGAAGGGATGTGGGGGAGGACGACACCCGGTTTTGTGTGGCACTTTGCATTCGTCACCAATGTGTACATTGCGAAAGGCAGATGTGTTCTCTCATTAATGTGTGTAGAGGTAAGATGCAAGCAATTATATTTTCATCGAGAATATCATTGTGTATGAGTTTAATCATTAACCTTTATGTCTGATGAGGAGCTGCAGTCAACACTGTTTTAAGACATGGGTATTTCTGTAGCAAAAGTGTATAATCAGGTAGGTCAAAGCCAGTTTTCTGTTGATTCAACCCACAGTGCTCCCAAACGCAACATAGCAACAATTATTCCGTGCTTTAATCATATATCTGCTTAGACTTTCCGCCTTCTCGGGCCTGTAGAACTTTTTTCCTCATGTCAGTTGAGCTTCCCTCTGCCTCCATCATTACTGCTTGCCTTATGAAATGGCTCGAATCAGTGTTGTTCGGATAGCTTTTGGTCTCCCAAAATTGTACAGGGTGTCCTACCAATACAGTCGCTGTAAAATCAAATATTCAATGGAACACTGGATTGTTGTTACAAAAGGAATAGCAACAGTCATTCACTTAGTTGTCCTATTCTGCTTTAATTGGTTAACTTAATGATGAACATCTAATATTGATAAACAGAGGTGTTATTTTTAAATGAATATGATGCTTTGAAATACTCCTTGAAAAGTGTTTCATCTAATCCGCAGAAATTGGAAGCCTCCACAGCCACTCAGTTTTTACAAGCAGTTTCGAAACAGACCACTTTGATACAATGCTTCCATTTTCTGAAAAAAACACACAAAAAAACCCAAAAAGGGCCGACTCCATCAGTGTCACCCACTGCCTGTTAAAAAAAAATAAAATAAAGACAAAGATTTGTGTTTGTCTTCAATTTTCCTGACACCCTAATATCTGTCTCTGACTGATTGGGGTCACAGCATCTCTGATTAGCATGCACATTTGCTTGTTCCTGCCAGCATTTCCGCAAATTGTCCTAAATCAGCCAATGTGGTGCACTCTGCGCTCTCTGCAGGCTTAATGAGCTAGATTAAGAAGGAAGTCGTTTAACCCCTGCCTGAGACACACACACACACACACACACACACACGTGCACACACCCAATCTAGAAAGGCATATGTACTCATCACAACCAAACAACTGTGAGCGCACACACCTCATACCCCCGATCCCCTCCTCATCCCCCACCACCACCAGCACCCTGTATTTCACTAGATAGGAGATGGAGTGAGGCCATTATGCAAATGTCAGGTGTCAAGTGTAAATGAGATTGGAGGGATGGGAAACAGAAGTATTGAATATCACACCAGCTTCCTTGGCAACTGCGGCAAGGTAATGAGAGCATTCCGGGACGTAGGCATGGCAAGAGCCTTCGTTAAACAAATCGATGAATTTATTTATTTATTTTTACGGGTGCCTGCAGCAGATCTTATTTACAGCGTATGGAGCTCTTTATACACCTTATTTTTTTGAGTGTGCTGCATATATCATCATGTGACTCACTCGGGGATTAATATTCCAATCATACGCTTGATCACGTCAGAGCAAGATGACAGAATGAAAGAGCTGTAATCACTTTATTTAACCGTCAGAAATGTCTTGCAGCAGTGGTGACATCACAAGTGACATCATGAAATATCATTCCAGTGAGATCAGTCGGAAGAGTGACATGACGGAGGTGGTGGCGGGGGTCTCCCATGCCAGTCACTGCTGCATGGCTGTCATGTCAGTTTCTGTTATTCTTGGTACAGCTATTTCCCTGAAGTTAATGTTACAATCAGCATCCAGATATAAAAAAAAACAACAACAAAGAAATGGGTCATTTTATCTGTCCCAACTTTCGGCCCAGCTGTCGGCCTGCCTGTCGCACACACAACCTCCCAATCTCTCTCTCTTCCTCTCCTTCCACCCACCCGCACCCCCACCTGCCCTCTATCTCATTCTCCTTTCCTCTTTCACCGGCTCATTTACTTCTGCGGCCCCGGTCTCCCGTAAGAAAAGCTGCAATATTCTTGACGTTAGTGACTATCATAGCAATGATGGATGTGGCAATGGATGGACAAATAGTTGTATAACACATGGAGTGAGCGACGGTTTAACAAAAGTGTGAAACGAAGATAAGTGTAAAAATAATGTTGTGAATGGGTTTTTAACTGGGGTCGTAATTGGATTGTGCTGAAAGTTCCTCCCAATGTTTTTGTCAAAACTAATCCATATGAATGGGATGGACAAAAATATCAGGATGATGTTGCCCGGTGCAGTGCAACAGCTTCTTACAGCCTCCAACATGACCATTAAAATAAGTCAAATGCCTCTCTCGACCACATTGAATTCCAATTGAAAATAATGGGGCTTTTATATTATACTCTATTAATTTTTTCCTTGGTGTCCTCAATGAATTATCAAGTGAGTATATATATCTATTTATTCAGCAAGACTGCTCGTAGACCGTCACAGCAGCCCCAATAATGCTTTCCAAGTGCTTTCCTAAATGAAGTCCATGGTAATTTTAGTGAAATTTGGTTCAGACAGCAGCCCGCAATCCTTTTATTGTAATTGCGTTATTATTTTCAGATTTAATGAATAATAAAGGCCATTCTGTATGGCATTCAGTGGCTCATTTATATCAATTATAATTAATTATCTTGTTAATTAGTTTAAAAACTCACTCTTTAGTCTCACGCGAACAGCAAAAATAACTGTGAAATTTCACCTATCCGGAGCATTTGTTGTGAATATTTGTCGTCCTCCTCCTCTCCCTGCATATACCGACACCCTCTGTTGACGGAGATTTACCCATGTGGCGGTGAACATGGCAACACACCATACACACACCTGTCACTTTTTTAAGTGAAACACACCAAGTTAAAGGTCAGTGCCAGCTCAAGGTTATCTCTCTCCCCAGAGAGCCCTCTCAAGTGGCCACGCATTCACACGCGGGGCCGAGACATGACACCACAACAAGCAGGCTCGGACAGGCTATGAAAGGATCGATGAATAATTTAACCCCTAACATCATATTTCCCCTGGCAGTAACATATACAGAAAAGTCTGCATGTGTGTGACTTGCGCCGCCTATGTACCCCCCCTTTATTTTGTGTGTGCCTGAAAAAGCACTGAGAGGTGGGTGTTTCAGCGGCGTAATGTGATGTGTGGGGGTATTAGCAGAGCTGTAGGTATGACGGACACGTAGCCCGAGAGCTCACTTCCTGAAATTGCATTTTGTTGGCCGTCTCCAAAATGAGACCTGTCACCCGGCTACCTCCAGGCAATGCAAACCGTGATTGAGGCATTTCTGGGAGGTGTCACTGTCAGGGGTGCGCGCTCGTGAGGGGTCTCTGTTTCTCTCTATCTCAAGTTTTCTACATTTTCAATCATGCCATATTCTCTTCTTTCTATGGACTTTCAATCTGCTTCTTCTTTTGCCTCCCTAACTTTGTCCACTGCCATCCTCTCTGCTTCCCGCTCCTTATCACCTCCCGCGTCCCCTCCTCCTCGCTCCTTTCCCTGTCAACACCGTCATAGCTTGGGGAGCTCTTCAGTGTATTACAGACCTCTCACCACTAGTTCTCTTTATGGTACTTTCTCTTTTTAAATTCAATCAGGCTTCAATGGAGCCCCTAGAACCATTTCAATTTACTACCTGGACGCCACAGGATGGAAAGTCCTATGCTAACATAAAGGTCTAAATGGAATGGAAGGCTAAGAGAGGGAAGAGAGATGGAGGGGAAGGTATGGCGAGGAGGGGCGTGTTGAAACGGTGCCATGGCGAGATAACGGCAATGGAGTGGTAAAAATAGAGAGAGGCAGGGGAATTAGAGGAAACAGGACGAGAGAGAAAGATGAGAGAGGGAAGAGTCGGAGGCATTACACGGGATAAGAGAGCAGGGATGACAGCGGGGGGTGGGGTGGGGGGGGGCAAAGGAATGAAATGAAGGGGAGTAGATGGAGAGGAGGAGATATGAGAGAGGAGAGGAGGTGATAAATATAAAGTGTTTTTTAATCAGGGTTGAATGTGTCGTGAAATGACTCACCCGGCAACCTGTTTGCGGGAATGCATTAGCCTTTAGATGTCTATGATACAATGCGGTGCTGCCGATGTGTGTTGGCTAGAGGTAGGTTTAGGGGGAAAAAATGAAACATACATTCATGAGGGGAACTGCACGATAAAACTATTTTTCTGCTGGTGCACAATTTTGACATAGCGAACTTCAGACACAAGCGTTTGGGTATCTCTTATTGTACCCCTTGGTTTTGTTTTTACAAAAAAAAATGGAAGATACTGGGGACTCATGCTAATGTAGACTTAATTTGATTGGATTGTTTATTGGAACACACCCTGGTAGTACACTCCCTTTGGCAGGAAACCCCGATTATACACACTTTGATAGCCCGTCAAAAGTCTTTCTGTTCATTGTCCGGAGGTTTTCTCCCATCCTACCTGGCAATAATATGCAAAAATCCTTGAGCTGTTTTACTTGTGCAAGAAAAACAAAAAATAATTTTGTTTTTGTCAAAGGGTTACCCAACTTTTGCATACAAATGTATTCATCAGAAAGCTGCATTTTCAGGGTACATAGGCAGCAGAGCAGAGACAATGGACGAAGAAGAGCAGATATCATGGAAGTCTAATCCCCTCGGGGGTGGGGGGGGGAGGGTATACTCCGACCAGATAGAAGCCATTGCTGAAATCTCTAATCATAACAGCAGACACTCAGCACCAGAGCAAGAACCAAGGTCCAGGCTGGGTAAAGGTGCCCTTGAGACGGTCCAGCACTTAGTCGCAGGGTGTTAGACGCTGGCTGAGGGGAAACGCACATGGAACTGGTATTAAGTGGCTCGGATAGTGTCCGGGACAATCTGCACTGAATACAGATTGGAAGTGGCCAAGTCTAAATGTGTGACATGTATGTCTGAGAACGACTAGGCTAAAAAAATAAATCCCACGGGACCTCCGTGTTCTAGGCCGACAAGCAGATGCTGGCTAACCAACCAGACACTGGTGAGCGCAAGAAACAGAAGAGAGCAGGTGTGATTGATCTGCCACTGATGGCAGCAAGCACATGGAATGAAGGGGGAATAGGATTTAGGGGTGTCCTGATACAACTTTTTCACTTTCGATAGGATAACAATATTACAGCCTTGATTATTGGCCGATACCGATATCGATCCAACACGATATCAGCACAAATCACACATACTTTTATTACTTATTTTGTAGTATGGAATATTAGAAAAGGCTTGATCAAGTGGTATTACTCAAACAGAAAACAATTGTCAGCAATTAGAAAAATTGATCAATTTATTGTTAACCGATGTCTTACTGTGCTGTCTACAATAGAGTGAAAGTCACAGACGCTGTTTTTCCCATTGGGATCGTGTGTGAATGAGTTCTGTAGGTTTTTGACCTAACAGTGTTGCCGTAGTAGGAAATCTCATGGTTGCCTAGTTTCACTGAACTTTCAAGGTTCAGCTTCGAAAATATATGCTTGCAAGTATGTTCCAGCGTATTGTTTGATGATACTGCTAAAACCGTATATTATGTGGATGAAACATAAACCACGTATTACACAGATAGCCGCCAATCGGGGTAAATGTTAGCGTTAGCATATACATGCATTTTTCCATAGACGTCTGGAATGGACTGCTTGTATCGGTGCGCCTGTATCGGAGATTTTAGATGCAGTCCAAAAGAATTAAGTACTGTTTTTTTTGCTGATATTGGACATATATCTGATATAAATATCGGATCGGGACACCCCTAATAGGATTAGATGTGGGAGGTGGAGCCAACTGTGGTGGTAGGATTAGACCCTCGATCCGGAAGAATAGCGGACCCCAACATGTGAGGTCTCAGTCCAGGTGAAGGTTGAAGATGGCACACACATGTGAAATACAACCCACAAGGATCAGTTACTCATGTGCACCAATAAACTCAGATAAACTTCACCCGCGGCCATTGCTTCTTTGAGCAACTGCCCAACCCGTCTTCATCTCCCTCATAACAATCCTTTTGACCCAAGCCCGCCGGCCTTTCCGCAGGGTGACTCCTCATTCACCGCCTCCTCCGGGCCAAAATAGAATCCTTGTGTCCGTCTATGCCGCCGGGTTCTTTGTGTGCGGGTTAAGTGTTTTTTGTGGTATTTTTCAGGCGAATTGAAAAGTGCCTTCCTGTCGTGCTTGGCTCTCCCAGGGATAGTTGCCATTTTCGGTCCTGCAGACTCATTCACTGAACCATGAGTGTCCTTCACTTGCTCAAAAGTGTATATCGGCAGCAACAGCTCTGATTAGAGAGGGGGAAAAAAAGTAGCGCATAATGGCTTTGTATGGGTGTGTCGGTGTTTGTCAAGGTGTGAGTCATTCAATCATCTGGTCTCCTGTGATATAACGGATCTGCTGATATCTCGCCGCGCCAAGACTTTTTAATTGAGTAAAGGTCCGGAGAAAGCTTGTGACACTACACGCCATAAACTCCAACATGGTTTTTGTTTGCCTCCTTTCTCTTGTACCTTAAATTAGGCGCAAATCCTCCCTCTATCTTTATCCTTCGACCCAGCGTCTCTTATTTTTTTGTTTGCTGAAGCCGGGAATTGACTTACAGATGGAAAATGCCAACATATTATGCATTATTTCACAGTTTCTCGCAGAGGGTCACCTTGACATACTTGCAAATGCCGCGACTTAAATAGAAAAATGCCAACGGAGAGTTCTTGAGTGCATTTTCTTTCTTTATTTTAAGTTTTAGACCACCTCCTTATGCTTTGGGTTCAGGAAAAAAGCATCTAATTCCGTATATTTTCAGGGTTACATCCATACTTGACTCATCTTTCAAAGTGTAGGCAAAGAAAGATCACCACAGAAATGTGACTCACTTTGTGTTCAGTGCTACTTTTTTTTCCCCTTCCACGGTTACTATAATGAAATACTCCTCCACTTCATGGGGGAGTATTGTCACTGTAAATGTCACATGTGGGAGGCCACTTAGTGCTCGTCTTAACAATCATTTTGTAAAGAGAAGATGATGATTTAAAGACCGGTGAGGAGCCAAAATGCAGTAATTGTATGCAAATGGACGTGTGAATAACGCTCTGTGTGTTTCTGAACCAAGCGGGTAGGTGCATTGATGTAGGAAAATAAGCACTTTAATTCACAGTATACACACATACATGTACACTCACGCCGGCTGCTGTCACCTGCCACTGGTCCTATTGACTGGATTTGTACAATGCACACAAAAGCGGCCACTTAGACCCTGTTGTTTCCCCATTGTGACAGTGAGGCATCTTTGCCACCCGGTGGTCCTAATAAACCGACATTCACGTGTTATTTGAGCGTCCTCCATTTACAGGACGTTACAAAACGCAGATTACATGTTATCAGCATGTAGTGAAATATATTGGCTGCATTCATTGGTGGATCTACTCTGGCTTCATGTTTGAACCTTCTAGCAGTGTCTTGTTTAATGACCAATGAGGAGCACCGGCTGAATCTGAAAAGGAACTACTAAATATGTATTAAGATGATTAGGATATTTCTTCTACAACGCTGGTAAAACAGTGAGCCAACTTTATTCCAAAATGTCTTTGTACTCGCCATTCGCTTGACAGTGGAGACAGCCCCTTTATATAAAATTTATTCCTCAGTGACAAAACCTTAAGAAAGAGAAAGGAAAAGATCCGGCTCGCTGAATATTTAGAGGCTGTTGTGAATGGGAAGGACTAGCAGTGGACAGGTTTGTACCCCCGCTGCTGTGTTTTTCTTGCCTCGGGCTGCGTGGGAAAGTGTGTCTTTGAAAGCGAGTTTGAGTGAAATGCGGGGAGTTTTAGCATTAGTGGATAAATCACACCCACAAATGTGAGCACAATAATTGGAAAAACGGGATATAGACAGTGATTCAGCAGTTGACCATGACTCACCGGTTTGTTTCTATGTTTGGGAAGGAAAACCTTACTGGAAAATAATACATTTTAGTGACATAAATTGGCTCACATACGCTGATTTCTTTGGCATATTCCAATCAAATAAGCGATGACTTGAGCTGAACCAACAACGGCAGCATCCATCTGTGCACATTTCTACTTAGCGTAGCATCAACATCGTGACTGCATCACTCTTTGAGAAAAAAAAGACTAATGAGAGAAAAGGTCTTGGGTAGAATTAGAGAGATAAAGAGACAGAGGGTGCGGAGGGTGGAGAGCACGCCGTGGGAAGATGGAGGAGTGGGGCTGGTAGCGGCGGTAGGATGGTGATTTGTCTTTGAGGCTCGGCGGCGTTGGTGTTGGCAGCGTCAGCTAAACAAGGCCATCTCATTTCCTGTTGTCTGCAGGAAGCAGCTGTCTGCTACCGCCACTGCTGCCGCTGCAACGCAGAGCCCCCGGTCATCAATCTCCTCTGTTTTAATTGGTCTGCACCACACTGCGACGGGGGCTGGCACATACACACATGCACAGACACACTCACGGACAGAAATAGGTACAGATACACAAATGTGTGTGTGCTGGCAGTACAGGTGTGGGCTCATACACACACACACGATGAACATGGGATGCAAATATATACACTTAGTTACCTGCATGTCACATATAGATGACCACTAATGAGCACCACACAACTTCTGCAACATTTGCCCCAGTTTTACGCCATGGTGTTTCTCTAAGTTACACAGCCTGTATATCAAGTATTTTAGAGTCCAACGTATTCCCCTACAAAAGGAAATGCCACAATGGCTGCCGGCGATCGGCCGTGCCGCTGGACAATTGGCCTGTCTAGCCAGTCCGTCACTGCAATGTCCATGAAAGGAAAACGGATGATCGCCACCGGACGCCGATTGGCTGCTCCGGCCAGTACGTCACTGCTCACAGACTCATTTAACATGGCAGAAAACGTAGGCAATAAGCTCATTAGTGAAGTTCAAAAATATCCACCCCTCTTTGATAAAAATAATTAACTTATAAAGGTGTGACCAAGAAGAGGGACATCTGGAACGCGACTGGTCTCTCCCTTGGAATAAGTGGTAAGTGTTTTGTTGTGGGAGGTGTGCGCAGGACGCTCTTGGCGTAACCTAGCAACACAGCGATGCTCTCATCACTATTGTTATAGTTATCTTCATAGTTATAGTTCTTGGTGTGGATGGCCCTTAACTATAGCAATAGCTGTTTAGCTGGGTACTTTGCATTGTTGTAAACATGGCAGCTACCTTGGCTGAGTTTATTCGTCTGTCCGGATTATACATCATGCATACCCCCCGTTCTTGCTGCCTCTTTTAAAAGTTTCACTCTTTCTGTATTTTTGCTTTGTGCTTCCTGGAGTTCAAACACAAACACACACACGGACACAAAAAACAACCAAGAAGTTCTTTCAACACTTCATACTGGAAAAAGTAGCCTCTGGTCATAACACGCTTATTGAGGCATTATAAATGAACAGCACGGTGTTGTGGCTGGGATGTATATCCTATCAGTGTATCTGTCCTACATTCTAAGACTACCAACATGGGTGTAAACTCGCAAAACAGAAATTCAGGAAGTAAAGTAACCTCCCTCGTACTGCTTAAATGTGAGTAAATTAAGTGCCAAACCATTGAAATTCATATCTCAAGCTCAACCAATGCGTAGTTTGCTCATGTTTTCCTTGACGTTGGAACACCGAGATGAACTAATCAGTGTCTTAATCACCTGTTTAATTCCACAAACAGATGTACCTGCCCACACAGGTTCATCCTGTTTTGTTTTATCTTTCATCCTACGAGAGCACTTTGATGATAAGGGTTACTTCACACCACTGGTTTACCGAGAGTTACACCAGGGACCTCAGCACAAAAGCCTGCGAGATGCCATAACTTGCTGTCTAAAAATATCTGTTCTATGTACGCGACACACAGTTGAGCAGTCGACCTGCTGCTCTTTGTGCGGGCCGAGAATAATGGGGGCAAATAACATTGAAGGATTATCTCGTTGTGGTAGTCTATTCTGTCCGTCATCCATCGCGGGCCGTGTAGACGGTGTGTATGGGCACGGCGAGACTCACCTTTTTCTTTTTATATCCTATTAGCCTCGGTCTCCCAAGGAAATGTCTTGATTATTAAGCCAATTTATATCTGCTGCTGTAAGTACGTCGACACACACAATTTCCATAATGCATCTTTTGCACCTTCCCACTGCACACTCCTCCTCTTTTGTTCTCTTGCACAAACTCCCGCCCGCCCCCCGCGTTGCTCCTGCACACACACACAGGCGAAGGCAAGCACTCATGTACAAAGACACATGTGCAAACACAACAAAAGCGCTTAGTGTATACTGGTGCGGCATCGGGGGCCAGGAGCAAGGTATAAACAGCAGGGAGTCAGACGTGTGGGCGGTGCGTGGGAAGAGCATATGCATTTCACCAGGCGCTGATGAAAACACACACTTAATCACACACAGAATTATCACATCAACTAAAAGGGAAAAAAACTCACAGTTTTCCTCCATCTCCTCTTAACAGACTTTATGTTCTCTCGCTCTGTCTCTCTTTGACTCGCACACACACACCCATACAGTAAATCCTCTACAGGTTTCAGATGGTACACACCAACTGGAATCTTAATTCTTCCTCAAAACCTTTTGTGATGAAATGAAAAAAATGAAAAAAAATAAATAAATCCAGTCAACTGGTCATGTAGCCAGAGATAGAGGAAGCTGACACATTGCCATCCAGTGGCAGAGGTGGGAATTGCCAAAGACTTTAGACATGAAAATGTTTGTTTTTTTTACCATGAAATCTATATGTTTTAAAGCAGAGCATCTTGTGGATAAAGATATGATTTTAAAAAATGCAAGCAGCCTTTCTACCCCCCCACCCCTCATCAAACTTGAAAGCTCTACCACAGCTGTGTGCTTTGAGAGGGTCTACATATCACCAGCATGCAACTTCATTAATTTCACAACGCTTTAGGAATAAGCTCACGCGGAAATGTTAATATTCCCAGAGAATCAATATCGAATGTACAGTTGAATAATGATTAAAAACTGCCATTCTAACATTTATTGTCTGATCCATTGGAAAGAAAGCTAATGTTGGTTTGTGCCATAAAAGTCATTAAGTGTCTCCATCCATTAAAATC
The DNA here is from genome assembly GCA_903171835.1 of Mullus surmuletus. Lineage (NCBI taxonomy): Eukaryota > Metazoa > Chordata > Actinopteri > Syngnathiformes > Mullidae > Mullus > Mullus surmuletus. The sequence goes on from CAESWR010000965.1 coordinate 64,318, forward strand.
CTTTAATGACTTTGAAATCTTTTCAGGGGCGACTCGGGTTGCGCTGCAAGTAAGAATAATTGAGAATAGATAAGTGCTTTAAAGTGTCACTGGATGTGGCGTATTGATGTATCGGCATGCAGCTCTACATTTTATGTCGGTCTGCTGGTGTGTGTGTATGCCCCGACAATGACAGACTGATTTAGTATGTGCCGCAGACGCGGGCGCCCGCCGCACACTCCCCTCTCTTCCTCCGTCGCTCTCCGTTGACAGAGGCTCAGTGTGTCTGTCCTTGGCGTGTGACAGGTCTTTCCAGAGCTCTCCTTCCCTCTCTGGGCGGCGAAATCAGGATTCAACGTGTCTGATAGGGTCGTGCCTGGGGGGAATTCTGGGAGATTTAAAAATGCTGAGTCTCTAATCGATCTTAGCACACTCTTATTCCGCTGTCTTTCTTAAATCTTTGTCTTTATCCCATTTCTCTTTCGGCATCATTACGCCGCCGCCGCAGATAGAGATGGATGATGGGATCCCAGCCCTTTCCATTTAAAGAAGCATTTGTTACCTTAGGTTTAGCTTCCAGTGGGAAATGAATTCCGAGTCGCTGCTATAAAACATCTTTGTCCCTGTCTGTTCTCGTTTGTTTTAGCTATCTCGAAAGAAGAAGAAAAAACACTAACTTCGACTTTCTCTGAATAATCAGAGAGCCATTAGAATGCAGTGGATTCACTCATTAGCCAAATCCCTGTTGCTATAAATACATTATGCCATTCAGGAATGTTATTTTGCAACGTACATACACATAGGGCATGACATCTATAATTATCCAGCTCCAGACCCTAGGCTCTGACATCTGTTTCCTAATGACAGATAATTACATGCTGTCAAGCGCAATCATCAGTAGCTGCTGCTTAGGAACTGGGTTTGGAGTGCTACTGGTGCAGCCATGGTGGTTTTGGTGACACACCACGAGGAGAGGAGAGCACAAGGATGTTTCGCACACTCTGAATTTGAATGTCAGTCAAGGTGTGTGTGTGCTCAGAGAATGTTGTCTTTTTTCGAGTTAGTGTGTGTGGAACGAGCACACGGCCACCATCTGACGAGCTGGGAGTGGACGTGTAATTGTGTAGTCTTTGAGTCAGACCAATTGATTGAAGGTGGTCAATGCCGGTAACGGTCCTCTACGATGAATTTCTAAAACCTGACCCTCAAACTGATCTTTCAGGTACTCCTCTGGTAGTATGTCATTACCTTTTCAAGGGATAGTTCAGATTTTTTTTCAAGTGGGGTGGTACGAGCTACTTATCTATCGTCAGTATATTACTTACGTTTTGGAGAAGAGGGCAGAAATACTTGAGTGGACAGGGTTGGCACAAAAAAACCCATCCAACCTGTAATAGTTCAAGGGTATGTAATATTCAGAATATTTCCAGTGCTTTACCGGACTCTTTGGACAGATTGGGCACAATAAATGTAGAAGACCATCTGCCAAATTGGTTTCCTGACATTATTTGTAACACAATGCTCTAAGAGTCTCATTGTTCACCATTGAAGTTGGCTTATGACTCTGGTTAGGGATGAAGTTAAACAAGGATGATTTGGTCGTACTTTATTTAGCTGTAATTGTGGATATTCTATGTGTCTTTTGTTAATTCGGTGTAAAAAATCCACACCTTATATTATGATGCACAGCATTGTCATTGAAGAAAAAAGTATAAGCACAATACACAGTTTACTATGATAATCAATCAGTGTCGCTAATGTGTATCATGTCGCTCTTAATGAAACAAACCCTAATTCCCTCCCTTGTAAGTGACGCCTACCATTACAACCTTTGCTGCGTGTCGGTCTGCGTCTGCTAGAGCGAGAGCAGATAAGCAGATTATTTAAGGTTATTAAGATTTCACACACAGGGCTGAGTCCATGCTGCGTAGCTGCTACAGCGCCTCTGCAGCACCTCTGCAGCGCCTCCACGGCGTCTCCTTAGCAACTTGGCTGACACCTTTGCTGTGCACAGCCACCATATGTTGACTGGTATGTCTTGCTGTCACCTGGCGATGAAATCGACGCTGTTGCTATCACATTGGGTCCAATTATAAAAGCCTTCCAAGTCCAAGCAAACAGCATTATTAAATTCTTGTGGTTTTGAAAGAGCATCCATTAAATGAGCAGTATTCATTTTTTTTAAGTAAATGGAGGCATTTGAAAGCATGTGTTTACAGATTTGCGTGTCAAAAAAAGGCTTTTATAGTGGATGTCCTTGAAAGTAGTTAGATCTTTACCATACAGCCCCTTCCATGCTATGGGTTTTTGAACATTTATTGCATGTAGATGTCAGAAAATGCATTTTCATCAGCGATGTGGAAGGAAACTCAAACAGAGAAGTTGGAAAGTTATCAAACTAGGTTGCATTTTGATGTACCATGCCGCAGTTGATGATAACCGATGGAAATGTCAGTTTGGACCGATGTAAAGTCGAGCTCAGCTGTAGCCTTGAAGGATCAAATGAGGCTGGCTGTCACTCTTGGGCGAGAGTTCAGATTGTCTCGCCATGTTTTCTGTGGGAGGTTGGTGGGAGGCAGGGTAAAGGTTCCTTCCAATGTCCTTGCAGAGCCTGTAAAGAAAGTGTTGGTGCTGAGCTTTTGTGGATGTGCGACTCACTTTGACGCCTGGCAAAGTTGATGACTTTTGAAGTGTTTTGTGTCACATATTTTCTTCGTTATCATCAACAGGAGCTATAATTCCCTGTTGAGTACATCACGCCCTCGGCGATTTACTGTAACTGTAATGTTAATGAGTTGGAAACCATTTGGAAATTATTTATAGAAAAAAAAATTATAGTTATTTCCATATGAATTAGCATGTCAGCTTTATATTTCAAATAATTGATTCGATCCCTTTACTGATGTTTTACAGTTCATTTTGCACTTTTCAGAGGCTATAGAACATATTTTTAGCACTAGATGTTGCCGGGAGCACCATCATATCAGACCAAATGAAAGGGACAGCCCTCTCCACTGACTTTAAATTTCTCTTTAGCGTTAGTGTTAGTTGCTCTTAGCGATGTCCATGCCAAAACATATTTGACTCTAGGCTTCTGATTCTCTTTATTTAAACTCGTTTTGGTAATGGATAGGGCTGTCACAATATCAGATTTTCACTTCACGATTACTGTAAGCATGATGACGATATTATCAGGATATCAACAATAATTTAAATGATAAATTCAATTTATTGAATGATGGTACAATAAATTAAATTGATCTTAAATTTATTTATTTTTTTTCCGTTTTGGCAGGTTAATTACAATCAAAATACCTGTCTAAGGTGGTATAAAGACAATATGAAAACAGTGACTGTACAACTGCATACGAAAAGTAGGGTTTTTTCAAGTGGCACTGGATCATTTGCACAATATTATTATATGCGCATTTTTACCACGATATTGACATTTCATTTTTTAATACCACTATTATCATCAATACCGGTGTAATGCGGACGTGCTTTCAAGACTGTCAGTACTTACACACCTGTCACACACCTTTATAATAATAGAGATCGTTTAACTTGGACTCTTAAAATGACAATTTGCACTCATCTTCTCCTGGTTTACCTGAGCATTGCGGGACCCCAACAGCCCAGTTCGCACGGTTACCTCGGCTACACCTCCTGGTAACACCCATGGGCCCGGCATCCTCATGAAGGGGCCGCCGGCTCAGCTCCAGATGGCCGTTTGGATAGACAAAGCCGCTTTTACTGCCTCGTCCCTGCTACATTACTCAAACGTTATCACCCCTGCCTACAAAAATCCATCTGTGCTCCGACACTAACTTGAGGATCCATCATCTTGACACTTGTATTGAAACAATGACAATAATGACAGCACGAGATGGATCTCAGAAGCAACATGACGTGCGTTTTAAAGGCGGCAACTTTTGTCCCGAGATCGATTTTTGGAAATTAAGTTGTCAGCAGAAATTCTTTTTGTTTTTTGTTTTTTTTCCCTTTCCCTGTAAAGGAGGAGTGTTAAGTTGTGTTCCCTACATATTTATACGGAGGAGCTGTATGTCTGGCCCCCATTGTTTTGCAAGTTTTGACGGTTTTAATGAGGCCACAGAAGAGTTTCTCCTACTTAACTTTCTGTTGTGGTAGACTTTCACTGGGAATCAATGAAGGATTTAGAATAGGTTTAGTTGCTCCGCTCACCCTGTCTTTCTCTCTCTCTTCTGTGCTCACTGCTGATACACAAGGATGCACATGCGCACACACACACACCACAAACACACTACACACACACCGGCCTCAGTCTTGCTGACTAATTGGGTACAGATGCTGAGTAGTGTGAACTTACAGCTTGTGCTCCTCCTGCATTTGTCTGCATGTTTTATTGTTTATATTATCATTTTTTTGTGGATGCGTGTGTTTGTGGATTGGATCTGATAGTTCCTGTATATGCTCCTGGATGTCTGCAGTGATGCAGCCTCCCGGTTCTGGAGCACCAACGTGGTTTCCAGGCGGGGAAGTCTTCCTGTCGTCGCTTGCAAATGGTTTTGTCCCATTAAATCAACATCTAGAGCCATCTTCATGCACCGCCACAAATCTTTTGCCGCAAATTTCTCCTGTTTTGTGCTTTTCTTTTTTCCCTCTCCTGTCTTTGTTTTAGGTCACATATATTACACTTTGTGTAGGTCTAAGAATTCTTTTATGAGGAGTTTGATTTATTTGTACATTTATATGTGCTGAGCGGTTGAGAAGGCAACCGCTCTTGCATGGCGTGCCCTGTGGTGTGTGTGAGACGAGGCCAGTGACCAATGATTCTCTGACAAACGAGCTGTGCATGTGCCTCCGCAAACCCATACGTTACTGTCTGACCCTATCTGACCAACCACACACCGGGCTCTCAGAGGGACTTCGGAACAAAAGCTTGCATACTGGCACTCTTGTCGTTTTTTATCATTAGCGCTA
>CAESWR010000965.1:84783-103059 GCA_903171835.1 Mullus surmuletus
AGAAGTCCATCCAGGATCTAATGAACCTTATGCAAGACCTGAGTGCCTACTCTAACCAGTTCCTGGAGATGGTCTGCGACAAGCTCAAAGAGTACAAGGATATCTGCAACATAGCCTACAGGTATGAAAATAGAGATGCTGGCTCACTATGAGCTGATTTTTTTCACAATTTCCAAATGATTTTGTTGACTTAAATTTTGTTTTTCTAATAAAGGTATCCTGCATAGTCATTTTTCTATTTAGTGATAACTCCTCTACCCATTAAGAAAGTAGAAGAGCACTGGGAAGCAAAAATTCTAGTATATACCATCATATAAAGTATAACTTGAAATATATACAAAAATGTGATTTTGATCTGTTTCCCTATAAAGATTGTGGCATTAGGCCTGTCACAATAACACATTTTGCTGGACTATTATTATTACCACAAATTATTGCCGATAAACGATATTGTTGTCAACATTATTTTGATATTGATCATTTTGTAACTAATGTAATGATAATATGGCATAATAATGCAAGTACACCCTTTAAAAAGCAATGAGCTATAATTTGACATTGTCATTGGAATGTCAAGAACTTTTCACGAGGCTCACTGTGTGTGTATGCTAGCGGCCCCGCCTCCCAATGACACAAAGAGTCTGGATAAAATTATCGGGTTTGTTGTCACTTATCCTGCGATTAATTGATTTATTGATCATTGTGACAGGCCTATGTGGCATCGAGGTTTGTTGTGTTCTTTCGATCTTGCCCAGTCAGGCAAATCTCTATAAATGCCTTGATTTATTATCTGATATGAAATAAGGTCAATTCTTTAATCATGGCGGAATGAGCTTTGAATTTCTGGTTTAAAACACACACTGCGGCCCGGATATGACTGTTGAGAAAGGCCATCCATCTGCGGCCCCCTGAGATGGTGTAACACCTGGCCAGGTAAAGGGAGGGCCAGGGAGGATGGTGGGGGAATTGCGAGGGAGTGATGTACAGGCCAAGGGATGCAGGAAGCGACTGACAGACCGTTAGGAGTCCATCTGGACCCTGTCACAGGTCAGCCTCAGTCTCACCGGGACTCCCGAGTGATAAAGACAAGCCCAACAGAAGCTGCCAAAGTGTGTGTTCTTTGTGTGTGTGTTAGTGAGGCTGCGCTACACACCAACCTCTCTCCTCCTATGTGTGTGTGGATGTGAAACCCCAGAGAGAGCTCGAGTCCCCCCCCCCGCTCAAGGTATTAGAGTGATATTAATTGCAGAACCAAGCAGTTTCTCAGACACAGACATGCAAACAAAGCAAATGCGATGCTGGCAGTCTGCCCCGATCCATCGCTACACCAAAGCAAACCTACCGAGAATGTTTTCGATGCCAGCGCCGCCGTGCTGGAGGACCAAGGGTTGAACCGCATTACTATTAATGCTACTGGTCTGTGGACGGCTATTAACACTGCGCCGTGGAGTCGCAGATGTTACATAGCTCAGGGGCAGCGATGAGTGACATATCAACAACTGATTGATGCGCTTCCATGAAAGCGGGCATAGACAATTTTGTGTATTTGTAGTAAAAAATAGTATAGTATAGTACAGTACGGCATTGTATATATTAAAACATACCATAGTATAAGTAGAGTAGAGTATAATAGACTGTAGTAGATCGTGTAAGATTATAGCATAATATAGTGCAAGGTATTATACTTGTATACAGTGTAGTATAGAACAATGCAGTGCAGTGTGCTGTAGTTTAGTTTCCTTTGACAATTCCCCAATTGGTCATGCAGTGCCTTGACCAGGTCAGTTACCCATCACCTGATAGATGAGATGAGGTTTAACCCAAAAAATCAGTTCCTCTAAATTACAGTAATGTTAGGATTGTTAGCAGTATTTTGAAACTAGGCTAGGCAGAGTATCTACCTTACGGTAGACTTTTACTTTTTACTTTTAACTGTGTGTTGATCCACAGATGTGATAATTATGACCCCACTTGCTAAATATCTTGTTTTGGGGCTGTAGCTCTACGTTGTGCTCCCTTACACTACATATGCACCATATGCCCCTTAAAGGGGCTTTGTGTGATATGTTACCACAAGATTTACCAGCATTTCAGATCACAACAGAGGGCCTTAGCAGCTGGTAGGGCTCTCCGTGCCAACCCAGTTCTAAGTGTAGGCTTCTATCCCTGTTTATTCAAACTGTCTTTGCTAATGGAACATGTTTCCTTGGTTGGAGCAGACTTTGGAGAGACGCTGCCCGCAGAACACCGACCCACGCTGGTCTATGCAGCCTTAGCTACTTACCTACTGTCATGTAAATATTTAGATTGTCATTCATCCATGCGGCCACTCTGTTTTTCTGCTGTGTCACGCGTTTTATGGTCTCCAGGGTTCTCCGCCGTGGCTATAAAGCTCCAATCTCACTCTAATCTTGGAACATCAAGTCTGTTGCCTGTTTCCTTTTACTACATGCCGTTATGTGCTCCTGTCCTCAGGGGAATTGTCCAGTGTGAGGAGAAGCTGACCATCAGTGCTTCCTGGTCCAAAGACGAAGACATCAGTCGCCTGCTGCAGTCACTTCCCAACTGGGCAAACATGACCCAACCCAGGCAGACCCGACAGAAAAGGGAGGATGAGGAGGACTTCACCCGGTAAGCACACGCAGAAGACATTCAGTGTCGCACAGACTCCTACGTGCATCTGTGCGTGGGAAATTCTCTCTTGTAGCACACACACACACACACACACACTCACAGAAGTACACAACTACACTTGAGCAATCACGCAAATAATCCCACCCTCTTTGCCCCTTTATTCACATATTATCGAACCCTTTCTTGTCAAGTAAAGCGTGCCCATAAAAGAAGCCATGATTGCTCTTTTAAACACCCTTTATCTGAAGGAAGGGAGGAAACGAGGAAGGAAGAAAATAGGGAAATATAAAGGAGGGCTGTGGAGAGGCGGCGGCGGCTGGTGGTATGGGGGGGGGCTGGCGGCGGGGGTATGTCAGTCTTATCGAAATTGCCTTTGAATGTGCGCACTCTTCAGTGAACACTGGTGCTCATCAGAGCGGAATGGTAAAGTAAATAAATAAATTGGTTATGTGGCCAAAGGAAGTTAGTCTGTTGTGCTCTCTCTCTCTCTCTCTTGCTCTCTCTCGCTCGGACACACACGCACATACACCAGCTCGCACACACACTCCGCGAGAGCTTCAACATAGCAAGAGGGAGACCATAAGGCCGTTTGATTTCGAGAGCCGTGGATGTTTTCATCACTATGAAAGGGGGGATTAGCTTCTGCACGGCTGGCAACCCAGTGCTTTAATAAAGCCTCATTAATAGGCTACACATGCCGAAGTTGTGTGTGTGTGTCTCCCCCCCCCCCCCATCTGTTGTTCAAAGGATCGTGATCTTATGGGCATCCCAGTGACTCAGGAGAGCCGTCCACATGCCATGCGCTCTGCGGCACTGTGGCATTAAGCCTTAGTTTATCCAACTTCCTCCTCACTCCAGGAAAACAAGTGATTACAAATATAACTGAGAGGTGTGTGGGGGGTTGCTTTTTGATCGTTGTGCCTTTGCTTTTCCAACCCTGGGAAAAAAGAAATCCCGCCGTCTGTTTGTGTTGGATTTTTGAACTGTTCGTCGCCACCTGTTGTTATTGCATTCCTCCGTGCTGCTTCGCTGTGTATATTGCGTCCTTAGCGCCGATTGGGAAGTTAGTGAGTTACTTTAAATGTCAAGGATTCAATCCGGTCCCTTGTGGCTAATTTGTTTTTGCACAAACGCAGGCGATCGCAACGAGACGTAAGCCCCCTTCAAGAGCACGTAAACACATTCACGTTCATCTGCTCGGCAATCTATAAGCAAAGAAAATTGGCTTTTATTATAGCATTTATACAAACCATTTTCTGTCCCAACGTCAAAACAATAGCTGGTCATTTCCTCCAAACAACTTTGTGTTGTCGACTGATTACAGGCTCCTCTTTTATCATCAGATGTATGTTTGCTCTAATATTTCTGGCAGTTATTCTTTCTTCTTACAATACAAAACCTCTTTTCTCCGCTCAGGGTGGCTTTTGCGAAGGAATCTGAGGTGCTGACCGGGAATCTCGGGGACAAGTTAATCCCCCAGAACGAGATCCTCCGCGACGTCAGCGACCTCAAGGCTCTGGCCAACCTCCATGAGAGCATGGAGTGGCTGGCCGGCCGCCTAAAGGCATTCTTCGCCAGCCTGCCTCACAGCTCAGGTGAGTGTGTGTGTTTGGAGGGGGTTGCATCTTCAAGCACAAGCCTGACTGGCAATCGACACACCTGGCATCCCGACAGGCATCTCTGAATATTGAAATATTGATCACAGTATCCCGCCGATGTTCATAAATTCATAAGAAAAGAAAAAAAACCCACAAATAACTGAGTTGTCTGACAGCCAGGATCAGTTTCTCCTCCACCATTTTTTGGCGGGGGTTGATGTCACAAGTCCCACCCTTCTTGATTTTGATTAGCTGCTGTCATTGACAAGCTATTTCTATCTGCGAGCACAGTGGGGAAAACTGTGGCGGCGACACTGAGCGCTGTCAACACCGAACTTCGTATGATTCCTATAGAAAATAGATGCTGCTAGCACGAAGAAAAATCACATCGTGGACACAGCAGAAGATGAATACTACAACTACCAAATTATTTATTATGTTTTCCGCTCTCCAAAAATCCTGTACATTCTGACTGTGACTAATCCAGCAGAAAGAGGCAGTGTTTTTTCTGACTCAAACAATGACATATGCAGTTGATTTTGTGTCTACAACGCCCCCGGAACACTGACACCAACGCAGGCATCTGTTGCTGTTTACTCTGTTCGCTAAAGGAAATAGAAAAACAAGAAAACATTACAATACATCCTGCAGAGAAAAAAAATCCCAAAACATCCTGCTCATCAGACGGTCGCGTCGCGCTAAAAGTCAGATTAGCATTTCTGTCATTTTCTTCGACAAAAACAAAAAAAAAATCACCATTTTGAAAAAGTTGTTGCGCTAAAAGAACACAGTCAGCATATTGTTAATGTGATCGCTCAGTGAGTGTCTGCGATGCCATGTTCCGGCACGCCAAAAACGTTACGCCGTGACCATTTTCTCAGGTAATTAAGCACTTGTCGATGAGAATACAATACAGATTAAAAACATTTGTCGGGGGTGTGTCGGGGATCACCGTCAGGTGTGTGTGCGCGCGCGTGAAGTCTCCTCGTCCTCGGCTGCCGTGCTTTTGTAGCAACACTCCTTACCTGTGCCTCATTAAGTTCTTGTTTGAGTGTATTATCACACACTCATTACCGCCTCCACTGGAGTTGTCAGAGAGCACTTTACACACACGCGCGCGCACGCACACACTCATTATCCCCGACTGTGCCTCTGCCAGTGCGTGTGCATAAACGCTTCCTCTAATCAGGACGCTTAAATGCATTTTCATACGTCCCCTGCCCAGTCATCAGTTTTGTGTCATTAATCAACGATCGGAGTGAGGTGTCGATGTGAGAATGTGTGTGGGGGGGGGCAGACGCTTTGGTTCTCATCCCACCTAAACGACCCAAGTTAAACTGCAAACTTCAGCATCAGTACTTTTTAAAGGTGCTCTAATGATTTTTTTATACCTTAATATGGATTGCTAGTGCTGCAGAGCCTCACGTATCTCAATGTTCTGCAGACAGAGACCCTCCAACGTAAGGTAACCGGACGTTCCCGATTTCTGGGGACAGTCCCTGTTTTGGATGACTTTTTCCCAGTTAAAGTTGTTCCACAAAATGTCCCAAATTTCAGCATTCCTTTGATTGAGAGAAAAAAATGTGCGTGTTGACTAGAACAACAGTTAGTACGGTAGCCAAGTAGGAAGCGCGAGTGAGCATGTTGCGTGCAGTCAACACTTATTGCCCTTTAGAGAAGAAGAAGAAGAGCAGAGCCGCGCTCATCACCACCTGTCAACTTCTAGACCTTGACTCAAGGCTTGATCATGTTTGGGGACCTGTCCTGTATTATGGTATGTGACTTATTTTGTGTGGGCTGGGCTGGTCCTTGCGGTGATCAAAGGTTTGGTTTGCGGTAAATAATGCTACTAGTGTTGAGTCACTCACTTCCAGTGTAGCTAAACATGTAAAAATGAATGAAACCATAACTGTCTCAGTTTCTTAATTTCATCTTGATAACTTTTAATTCATTTTTATCTCCGAGCTGGAAACGTCCCCGGATTTCGTTTTTAAAAAATCTGGTCACCTTACATCAACGTCTGTTCCAACCGAGAAAACATGCGACATTACCAATTGGAAAATTTTAATAAAGAGATACAGAAGCCTGGAATCAACATTGTTTTGGCATGGAGAGGCCTACCAGCTGCTAAGGCTAAAGCGAAACGTAAAACGCCTGGAGAGGTAAAAAACATGTGGTCTGAACCGGAGGTGCTCACAGAGACACCCAGTGGTGGAACAACGTATATCTCCCTTTAAAGCTCCAGTACAATGTGTAACATGAATCTTATTCACAACATTCGTTTTGATGGTGGCTCAAAAGTGGGACTGCGTAACATGTGAATGCAGGACTGTTTGCCTTCTTTGCGCACCAGCAGCATCTTAAGTGCATTTGGGCTATAAACATAATTTAATAGGGGTGTCCCCGATACAACTTTTTCACTTCCGATATTATACCGATATTGCCTTGAGTTTTGGCCCATCGACCCGATACGATGTCGGCAAGAATCATACATACTTTTATTACTTATTTTGTAGTATGGAGTGTTAGAAAAGGTTTGATCAAGTGATATTACTCAAACAGAGAACAATAGTCAGCAACATATGAGAAAAACGGACCCATTTATAACCCATCAATAAATCAAATAAAAACAAAACATAATTTTTTTAAAGTGTGCTGCTGGTCACCTGAGCAGAGTCTGGAATGGACTGCTTGTATCGGAGGGCTTATATCGGAGATTCTAGATGCAGGCTGATATAATCCAATGTTCTTTTTTTTTTGCAGATAGGATCAATATCCAATATTAATATTGGATCGGGACACACTTAAATAAGGCAAACAATCAAAATCACATGACTTTTTTTTTCAATTCCAAATGGGTCAATGTTTACATATAGATATAGTTATTCATTCTTTGTTGCTTGGATTCAGTTTCCACAGAGATCAGCGAACCCGTGTAGCTCTCACCCTTTCACCAACCCGCGTGTTGTACCGCGGCACTACAGGTAAACTTAGCCGCGTAATCTCCGATTCGGGAAATCACGCCCCCTCCCTGGAGGGCCGAGACGAGCCTCGATCTCTTAATCGTCATCGGCGCAACCTCGCGGCTTCAGACCCCCTTTGATTGCTCAATGAAGCCGCGCTCCTCTCCCACTTCCTTTTAAACCAAAATAATTAAATGTGGAATTTCCGATATTTGGTCTTGACTTTGCCGCTATCTCTTTTTAACCCCCCCCCCCNNNNCCCATCCTCTCTCGCTCCGACGCAAGCTTTCTTCGTCTACTTCGCAGATAAGAATTCAATAAAAGTAGGGGAGAGGACGTGACATAATTATCATTAATTCTGGCGGGTGGCACTAATGGGAAGGATAGGGCAGTCACTTATCATGCAGGGACAGCCTCAGTATTGTTCATTATTTAGTGTTTGCCGAGCTGATGACAGACTACGTGCGTGTTTTGAGTGTCAGTGTGTGTGTGTGTGTACATAGCATGGGCTGCTATAAGATGGGCCAAGGGTACGGCGTATGTGTGTGTGCGGGGAGAGGGGGACCCCACTTTATCTCATCCTCCACCCCCCTGCCTCATGTCTATGCCTCTCCAAATTGGATTTTATATTACAGAAGCAGTCAGGTATGAACAACTCATTTTCCTCTCCTTCTTTTCACTTTTTTCTTTCTGTCTTTTTTTTTTGCACCTTCACTTTCCTTCTATCCTTCTCTGTGGCTTTTCCTTAAACCAGAGTATGAACTACGTGGTATCTGTTTGTTTTCTTTTTCCTCCTCCCCTCCCTCCCTCAACCGGTAAGGGTCTGTTAGATTCGTCCATGGCTGGAGGATTTTCTTGCAGTGGACGTTTGGTTTGCTCACCTTGCTGTGTGATTGAATCCGCACGGGTGTGTGAATACACACATCACCATGCAAAAGTATAGCGGACAACCAAGGGAAACATACTCTTTTGATCCCCTCATTCCATATATGTTGCTGACTCCTAATTTAGTTATATTATGTGTGTCTGTTATGAGGACTGTGCGTGTGTGTGTGTGTGTGTGTGTGTGCACAGAGATTCCAGTGATGGTGATTGCCCGTGAAGGTGGCTGGAGAAAAAGAGGGTCTTATCACCCATCTGGTCACAGCACCGGACTTCTAATCCACTCTGACAATATTTACCTGAGAACACACCACACACACAAACACAAAACCACACAAAAACACACACAGCTGCCTGAGGGGCAATGGCAAACTCTTTTCTTTCTTTTTTTTTTTTTTTGTTGACTGCTGAGTGTGTCTGCATGAATCTGAGACATTTTTAATAATGTTTACCAGCGTGTCTGGCGGCGCTGTTGGCTCTTTATGTACCTGCAAATAGGAGATCATGAACAGCGCGTCCCGCCGGCTCAAGGACGTCCTGGTGGACCAACCGTCTTTTTTTCCTTTTTTTTTTTTCTTCCAGACTTTCTTTCCACACCAACGAAAGCTTTGTGTGTTTTGTTGGGGAGGCTTGAGCATCATTAGATTCTCTCTCTAAACTATCCTGCAGCATCACTTGACAATAATAATTTGCCCTACTCATGGGAATAAGTTGTGGAATGCTGGGAGGGTGATTTTTTTTTTTTCTAACCTTGACTATGGTAAGTGTAGGTCTTTCGCCTTTAGCACAGTTTTTTCTTTTTTCGTAAGTCTATTTAACAAGGCGAGTTGACTAAAAACACATTGTTATGCAGCACGGAGGCCTCCGGGAGTCCTTGCAATGGAGGATGATGGTGTTATTTTTCTCCGCAGCAGAAGTGTCGTCTTTTTTGTGGCGTCCGTGTGCCGTTTCACGTGTCAAAAACCATCCTGGCCTGTTCCGGCTCTCCGCTTTCACACAGCCTTGTTGACAGGGGGGGTCTCAAGATATCCGAAATTGCGTGGCCGCATTCTCGGTAATTAGCCGCCCTCACTTTTCCCCTCATTCTCTCTGGACAGAAGTTCAGATCCCCGTGTGCAGATGTTCATCCTCTACCAGAGGCAGCAAAATAATTAATAACTCTCCTTCTCCTCTCTTACGCAGTCAGTCATTTATGAATCATTCATCACTCCACCCCTGCAGCATACTGTGCTTATCTCTTCTTTTCTCTCTCTCTCTCTCCCCTCTTTTCTGTCGAGAGAGCATTCTGTACTTTTTAAACAAAAGCAAATTGTGGTAAATGTTGAGTCTCTGTAAGCCAAAGAAGATGTCGTCTCCCTTTTATGTTTGATGTGTTGTTTAAGGCTTTAATGGGAGGTCAGGTTCAGAGTAACAGCTTTGTGTGTGTGTGTGTGTGTGGGTGTGGATGTATCAGTATGTATCTGTATCTGTAGGTATGTGGGTTCTATCACTGATTTTCCACCTCATTTTCTAGAGATGGAAAAACTTCAAGACATCTCTTTTAGATGGGATTCAAAAATAATTGGATAAGCACACACACACACACACATGCCAACACACAGGAGCATAAATGGATACGTCCATATCCTCATATTTAATCATGCAGCATACACAAAGACTTTATAGATAAGAAAAAACATGCAAGAAGTAATTTGGTGTGAGAAAAAAAGAAGCAAGCAGGGGAAAAAAGAGAAGAAAGTTGTCAGTCAGGACCAATGAGTCGTCTCCTTTCGCCCGTCTGTCCCCGACTCTAATGGCGGCCCCCCTGCTGTGACGACACCCTCGCATCATCAAAGCCGGTGCGGGTGGCAGTGGGAGTGGGGCAGTGGGAATTTCATCTGTGGATTGTGCGTGTGTGTTTGGGTTTTTTTTTCACTGTGAGTGTGTGTGTGTTGCACGGACGCCCCTCAGCGAGCCCACCAGCGGTGTGCGCCACACCGATCCTCACCCCCGCCACCTCCACCGCCACTTTCTACTGCCAAAGTGAGTGATTGTCACGCACATGAGAGGGAGCGGAGGCCTCCCAGTCACTTTGATGCACACACATGTGAGCACACACACACACATGGATTGGAAACTGCAGACAGAGCGAGTGATTCTTCCTCACATCCTTTATCAACATACATTCATGTGAATTATAATATTTATCATTCGTTTGAAATAATAACATTATAATAATAATATTTATTTGTAGAGCACTTATCGAAACAAGGTTGCAAAGTGCTTTACATGGATGCACATACAAACATACATGCATAGTGCCATAACACACACAACAGGGGTACTTAGAAAACAGGGACCCCAACATATCTCACCAAGAGCATGCACTGGGCAAACATGGGGAAGGAAAAACTCTCTTTTAGGAAGAAACCTGAGGCAGATCCACGACTCGAGGTGGGCGGCCATCTGCTTAGACTGGTCACATTAACAAGACGTGATATAACAAGACACAATATTCAGTTTTCCTAGAAATCTCAAATATGAGTGGTCTCAAAATTGGCTTATTTGTGAAGGTAGCATCATTTTTGCATTAAAGTTGCATTAAAATCGGTTCAGGTTGGCATTAAGGTTAATCAGACACACTCCAATTATCTTCCAGTTTACCTTAATGTCCCTCATTATAGAATTGGGGGGGGGGGCATTTACATTGGTTTTACAATGGTCCTGAAGGGGTCTAACTCATGAAACCTACGCGATTCTGCATCCCGATCCGGCACTGGCTTCCGTAACTATTGATGATCTAATAAGATGACCATGGAGAACAAACAGCTAAATACAATCAGATGTAGTAAATAACTGTCATTGTGCCCCCCTCCCCGGCCCTCCCCGAAGAAATCACAGTGGATTTTTCCTGTTAAGACCAATCTTGTTTGTTGATTTGACTCGTTTAGCCAGATTAATATTGATACAGGCGCTCACCGATATATGCCCATAAATCCACAGCGGGTTGTACCAGGGGAGGAGGCGAAAACATCTGCTCTTCACATTGTGCATTTCACACAGCAGCGCCGGTGTTAATTGATATTTTTCTTGAAAGAAGCACAAGCTGATGGTAGTTCTCCCGCCTCTGTCTGGTCCCACGTGAATTACGCAGATTAACAGAAATAAGCACTGATTGCTAGCGGTCCAGCCTCCGAGCAGCCTCAGAGCTCACGGCGCCGTGGCCACAATGAACCTGATTAAAAGGAAGAAAACAAGGTTGATGACTTGTGATTTACCAACAAGTCTTTTTGATTGATAATTAAAAGCAAGCCCGTTATGGCATTGGCCCCTTTTTTAACCCCATTTGTGACAAATGATGCAACTCTGTGTTGATCTTTGATGAATAAATCGTTAGTGTTGCATTCCCTCCAAAACCACATTTAATAGAGTAAGACGTTAGTTTATCCCCTTGAAAGTAGATGTTTTAATGCAAGCGGTGAAACCAGGCATATCGCTGACGGTTTGTAAGATTTTCACTTTAGTCAAGAGTGTTTTTCTTTTCATTGCAGCTTTTTGACTTGAAACACACTGGTACAAAACACCTGTAACTGCCACACATGTTTTTCCGCAATTCCACACTTTCCTCCCACGAACCACACACACATATTATCGAGAGGTTTACTCAAGGAGACAGTTAATTAGCGGATAAGTTCATACACGCAACCACATACGTTTAACACCCCCGCCTGTGCAGATCCAACACAGCGCAACGCACATACACACACCTTTAATAGGAAATCCGGGCTCTGACTTTTATCTGCACATGTCAGACACGCAGAACCCCATGTGAAGCTGTCACTGATGTCACATCACAGCCCCGGGTGTGTTTGCTGTGCTGATTGGACGGCGCTGACCCATACCTCCGTGCTGTTTGCCTAAGCCAGTGGTCTCTCATCTTATCAGGGGTTAAATTAAAGTTACTGTAATGGGAAAGCATATTCGCCCCGGCACATACATCCACCCTGACATGAGCACACAGACGAATTCAGGGAAGAAGGCAGCTCTGAAGTATAAGTTTTATGATTTCAAACAATGTTGATATACCATGTGTGTGTGCGGCGAGGTTTACTACTTCAGTTGGCCCGTCGGGAAATGCAAATGCCTTCCCTCTTAGAAATGAGCACCATTACCGCCACGACTATGGCAGTGTTTTTGCAGTTAGCCGGGAAAGCTCGGGCACATCTAAACTAAAAGTAGCTTATCCAATCTTCTTCAGGCCGTTTGTTTCAGTTTATGGAGGTACGTGTGGAGCACCTTGGCAGGTTTCCGGGTCGGTCCAGAGTTTCAATGACCGTTTTGATGGCGAATTGATCAAAAAGGGTTTTAGTCTCCCAAAGAAAATACCTATTTTTCGCTGTGTGAATGCGTCATATGTAGCGGTGCAAGATAATGGCTTTTTGGCTATGTCCAATGTGCAAATATTGTCATACTTTTTGGGCTGATACAGAATCTGATCGATATACGCATTCTTTTTTACAATGTTTTATACTTTGATATTGCACCAAGCAACTATTATCTATAAAAGGGTATGGGATGTACCTGAGTACTGATTGCGGTCAAGCCCTCCCTCATATAAACGCAAGTGGAGCGTGACCGAACACTACAAGAGGCTTTCCAAAGTCTGTCCAGACCAACAAAACAAGTCCCATTATCTAACAAAGTTCTAATAAAGACAGACACAAGCCGAGAGTCAATATTGGTTTGGCATGGAGAGCCCTACCAGTGGCTAAAGCTAAAGAGAAACTTAAAGCCAGTGGAGAGGTCTGCCCCTTTGTTTTGGTCAGAAGTGCAAGTGCTTACAGCAACATCTCGTGGTAAAATAGTGTATGCTGCGCCTTTGAATGGAAGAGATTGGCAGAATATTGACAATACGACATTCTTTGAGCCAATAAGATGGAGTGATCTTATCATGCTTCCCTACTTAGTGAATGGCCGTATGACATGGCACCAACAGCTTTGCAGCTAAGTGGTGCTGATAGGTATCCCACGTTCCATCTGCTTTGGGAAATAAAAGCCTGTATTATTCACGTAAAGACGGATGAATAGCCGATTCCGCCGCTTAGTCTCGGCCCGCCATCCACAGCGCTGTGTGCACGCACTCGCTCGCCTCCTCGCACGCATGTGTGACCTTCGGAAAGGCAGGAAGAGTAACTGGGGAGCTGGCTTTGACTGCGGCACATCGATCGTGGACCCCTGCATTCTCCTGCTCAACAGTCACCCTCCGTATATACACACACACACACACACACTCGCCTCATTGACCAAATAGACTTACATATGAGTGACGGGGCCAATTTCTCTCCCTTTCCTCCCCTCGCTAATTTATGGCCATTGATCTACACTGGGCTGAATTTATATACACTCATCATGCTCTCTTGCTCTCTGGCTCGCTCTTTCTTTCACACTCACATACACACAGGTCCTTTGTGTGCTTTACAATGCAGCGCACTGACACATGCTCCTGCTGCCTCAGCACAAGTGGCGAGAAGAAAGTGCGGGAGCATGCTGAAGGACTCAGAAAGTGCCGGAAGTTGAGCTACTAGTTTCTTTTGCATGTACAGTAAGTGCCTGGTACCAGTATGAAAAGAAGAACATAATAATGACGGTGATAAAGCGTGTGTCAGGTCTATGGGAAAAGCCATCTTTTTCAAGGCCAAGGTCACTACGCATGATCAGCATCGATATAACAACCTTCTCTGGGCTGTTAATGATGCCTTTGTGTGTCTTCCGCTGTGTTCTTGTCCACGTAGGTCTCGTGCCGTGTTCGTCTGACAGCCAGGCGGCCGGCGAAAGTGAACGGAGCAGAGAGCAGATTCTGCAGACCCTGAGCGACCTGTCCAATGGCTTCCAGGACATTGCCAACCGCTGCCTCCTGGCATTACACCTGGAGGTCAGGTATGTGTAAAAAAAAAAATACAAATACCCTAATGTTTTAATTTGTTTTACCCCGACTGAATTTTTTGGTTGAATCACGTACTTGTCTCTGTATGTCATTCTCATTAGCTTTCATTTGTAATGTTTTTTTTAAAGCTGCATAGGGCAACTACAGTAGAAGAAATATTAGGGCTGGGTATCGGTACTCAATACCTTTCAGGTATCGACTGAAACAACCCAGTACTGAGTAGTATAGAAACTGCGCCTGCGATACCCCGAAATTGATGTTTTTTGTACCTAGAATAAAAAGTCTGTTTTTGTGGTTTTACTCCCAGCAATCACCGCAAGCGTAATTTGAGCATTTTCATGTATTTGTGTAAAAATCTTTTGAATGGGGAGGAGTGGTGACATTTGTACAACTAATTGCTTTCTATTCGCATGATTAATATGGAATGAATTAACAAAAAAAGTATCAAATGAAGTACTCAATTGGTATCTGTATCGTTTTAAGGGTACTGGTATCGAAATGCCCTAATAATTTGTCTTTTCTTTTTTTTTCTTTCGAGCAATCAGTCTGGAATCTTTGCGGAAAGGCAAATTAATGTCAGTTCGCCTTTTGTAACAACATCCATTGCACTGTAAAACACTTGATTTCATCACGTGTGCACTGGTAGGACACTTGCATAGTCAAAACCAGACAGTAGATCCTCTCTTTTCAATAAATCTCAAATGTGTGTGACAGCAAAAGAGAAAAAAAAAGAATCAGCCAACCATTTCCCGTGATCACAACACGTGAGCACAGATGACATGTCATTAAATCGAACGAGCAAAAGGAACATGTAGCACCACACTTCATGAAATGCGGTTTCAGGAAGTTGGAAAGTTAATGCCATATTGAATATGTGTTTTGAATGTCAATATCCAAGTTAATTTACCACGCCATGTACTTTCTCCTCCCTGCAATCACTAATAGTCTTCCATCATCCCTTTCTCCATCTTTTCCATCACTCCGTGTACCGCCGTCTCCCCATAGACGGTGTAACTTATGCAATATTGTTTATGATTTCAGTCGAAAACCCTCCCCGAGGCTGATGTCTAGCTATACGCTACACTCCATTGGCTTTCCCCATCTAGCGAATTTCCCCTGATAGTGGTACCAGTTAAATGAAGCCATGAGGGTGAGCAAAAGGGGGGTGGGAGTAAGGGATAGGAGAGAGATGAGTGCGGGGGGTTAAAGCAGGGTGATACAGTGGCTAAGTGGGAGAAATGATTGAATAGAGTGAGGAGGAAGTGAGATGGAGGCTTAGAAAATTCGTTTGTAGTTGTTGCCTCTGCCTTCGGGGGCGGGGAATGACACTCACCCATATCATTTCATACCTTTTTTCGTCTCAGGACACTGTGATTATGGAATTATGGGAGTATTGACTCTTAAAGTCTAGACAGAAATGAGCCATCCACGGACCTAAATGCACCCACGAAGGGTTTCAGACTCTGATTGAAAGCTTTAGATGGGCGAGGGAGAAGGAGCACGTCTTAAAGGATACCTCAAAATCACCGCTTCTCACTGTGAAAGCCCTAAAAGCAATATCAACTTGAATGCACCCAGAGATATCAGACGTTGGCCTTGTTTTTTCTTACAGCTTCCAGAGGTATAAGTCTTTTTTTTATGAGAAATTAATGAATTTGTGCTTTTGTGCCGGTTTGCCATTAACTTTCAGACAATAGAAAGTACACTTGCTTTTTTACCAGCGAATGAATAGGGTGGGGAAAAAAACCCTTGAGCAAGGTTTCTCAGCCCCTACGGAGCTGCTTCCTGGGGAGCATCACACGTGTCTCTGACATTCAAGCTTCCAGGGGAGGGGGGGGTGGCAGGAATTAACACAAAATCAAATAAATGCTGTTTTTGACAGCTGATGTTGCACCACGAGCGCCATTGTGCTCCATATACAAATGTAATTAATTGCTTTTGAAGGCACAAATCCCTGCTGAATCGACAAGAAAACCTCCAGCTGTTGTATTTCAACACAGGAGCTGAAATGGGAGACTTTGGTGAAAGGCCGCGGGCTGTTTTTTTATTTTTCTATTTTTTTCCCCCATACCTGTGGAGCCGTTTCTGCGTATTTAGTGCACAGGTTGCTCTCAACTAATCAAGTTTCACCACTGAAGAAGTATCCAGCAGAGATGTGACGGACGCTCAATATACGAGCACTCCAACCTAAATGGTCTCTGCGGAAATTATAGATGTTGGAGTGTATGTGGATATTAGAGCACCTCGAGAATCGCTCATTGGCGTCTAAAATACGTTTTTCTGAAGTTCAAGACCTCCATTGAACTGTGAGAGGGAAAGAAAACATTGATTTGTCTCCTCCTCCCCTCCCTCCTCCCTCCAACTCCACCCAGGGTGCACTGCTTCCACTACCTGATCCCCCTGACCAAGCAGGGCAACTACGCCATCGTGGCCAACGCCGAGAGCATGGACTACGACCCGCTCGTAGTCAAGCTGAACAAAGATATCTCGGCCATCGAGGAGGCCATGGGGGCGGCACTGCAGCAGCACAAGTTCCAGTACATCTTCGAAGGTCGGCTGCTCTCCGAGGGTTTTTACGGTTTTAAGAGTTGGTGTGAGAAGTACTTCTATCCTTCTTCGAGCTGAGGTTAATCTGTGCGATATAGATTTATGGAGCGTGTTCAATAAGAGTCCACATCTTAAATCCTTGCTCGTACTTGCGCACATTATAATCAATCTTTCACACTTTTTTTTATCAATGTCTCCCTCTGTGTCCAATGTCCCCAGACTATTTGATTTAGATTTTTTTTTAATCTGACCGCAATGTAACCGGCATTATCTTCTCCCGCTAGGTCTGGGTCACCTGATCTCCTGCATTCTTATCAACGGGGCGCAGTATTTTAAGAGGATCAGCGAGTCCGGCATCAAGAAGATGTGCCGGAACATCTTCGTCCTGCAGCAGAACCTCACCAATATCACCATGTCCAGGGAGGCCGACCTCGACTTCGCCAGGTATTTTCCTTTTCACTTTTGAGTGAGAAACGCAGCTTTATTTTTGTCACCATTAAGGTTGCAAAGGGGTGGAAAATTTCCATGGGAATTTTTGCTTGGGAATATAGGAAATTTTCAGGGTTTCAAATCCCTGGGAAAGTTTGGGCTCGGAAATTTGGGATTTTTTTTTTCTTGTTATTAACTTGAAGTTCTACAATTACAAAAACAGATGAGTGGTATGTTGAGAGGTATGTTTGCTTATGACCAATATTGAAGCCTATATTCATGACAGACTCAGTTTGGGAAAATTCCCGAAAACTCCCTGAAAATTCATTTGTAATGTTCAATGCTTGAAATTGCACTAGACATGTTTGTATGTATGTCTGCTTATAACAAGCCACAGGTGTCATATATATATACATGCATATGACCAGGTAAATGCAGTTAATATAAATTCCCGAATATTCCAGTTAATTTCCTAAAACTACCATGGAAAGTTTCCAACTTTGAAAATTCCTCGAATTTTGCAACCCTAGACACCATTAGTACCACACTGGGAGTCCTTCATTTGTGTTTGCATAAAGTTTCCACCAATGCTCAATTTACTGCTATGCTGAGGCCAACGACATGAAGGAGATAGGTTTCGGTCCAAAGATTGGTCCAGTCTGGTGTTTGGGCCAGTGGCTAAAACCAGTTTGAACATTTGTAAACTGGTCCAAGCTTTGTCTTTTTCTTTGCTGTTTTGAGCGTTGAAGTTGCCGCGGAGTTGCTTCACGAGCCTTGTTTTCCCTCAGACGGCGGGTGGGGAATATCGACATCCTGCTTTTGTTTTAAATTTGATTGACAGGCTCTGGCAATCTGCCAGGGAGTAAGAGCAAACAAATAGCGTTAGCTATGAGTCATGGCCAGACATTTTTATTTTATGTTCTTTTTCTTCGCTGAATACAGCCTGCAGCTCAACTGGTGGATCGCACAATAAGAAATCAATGCCAAAAAAAGAATAATTTTAATCTTTATATATTCGTTTTTTGTGATTTTCCAGTGATTGCATTTGCCGAATTGTCGAGCCAACCATTCATAAAACTTTCTAGCAGTCAACTTTTGCCAGCAGACACACCCGGGTCAACACACACACACAACGTCCTCAAAAATCCATGTGACCGCATGAGGTGGACAGATGGTCGGACAGATTGTCAGCCGCGCCGTGCGTCTGCGCGCACTTGTTTATGTAGCGTTTATTTGTTATTGCTACATTTATATTTTGCGAGTTTACCTGCTGTTGCTCAGCGCTGTCCATCTTTGACAG
>CAESWR010000965.1:127726-141090 GCA_903171835.1 Mullus surmuletus
CAAATCACGAGAATCGTGTTTGTAATTTATTGTTTGAACACTTTCCAGTGAGTATTTGGGAAGCTCCAGGCACAAACGATGGAGCTTCACTTACTCCCACAGACGTTTTATCCATTTTATCAATAAAAAGTGGCTGCTTTGTAATGAGTTCTCAGCATATTATCGCCTCGTAATGAACTCTTAATATGCTCGCACGGCTCTCAAAGGCAAAGAGGGCAGAGTTCAGTTATTTTTTATCAGAGGAAAAACGTTCAAAACATTAATAAAAGCCGGGCAAAGAGAGTCCGTCTCTTGGTGGCACTGCTACTGGCCCAACATCTCATTAAACAGGCCGGTTTTGCAGATTTGGACGTAATCTGTGCACACTAATACCACCGCAAAACGCTTTGGGAAATAACACCAAGCTTGTGTGGAGTTATAAATTATGCCGTTGAAATAAAAGTGTCCCAGAAGCAGACTGAGTAAAGCTTAGGGGTCATGTGCTAGAAACGGGGAGGGGATTTTTTTCACCCTGACGACCGGTTCGAGAGGTCACAGGTGAGCAAATGACTTTAGTTGGTTCAACGCAGGATGACTTCAGGGTGACGCAGTGCAATAAAAATCTCCTGTTGGATTTCAGGGGAAGTTCATCCAGACGCTGCAGTACGGGGGTCACAGGTACGGCCTGACCCGGGACGCCATCGAGGATGCGGCGAGAGAGGGACTGGCATGCTGCGTGCACATGGAGCTGGAGGTGCGAATGACAAAACAATCCTAGTTAGCACTCGAGATTGGTCATAACGCTGATCTCAAGTGATTTTTTTTTAGGTCTTGGTCTCGTCACTTTTTTACTCGGTCTTGTTTAAGTCTCAGACTGAACGAACTCTGGATTTTATGTTATCCAGAGCGGTTGAGACCACCACTGCCAGGCATTTAGACTCTGCCTTGCTCTCCACAACAACAAATCACTTCAAAATTGATTATTTCCCCCCAAGTTGCAGCCTTTTCCTTCTTCTTCTTCTTTCGTTCATCTGATTTCAGTCAACGTAGAAGCCACAATCACTGACAAACCCACAATTGATTTTGGTACAGAAACAAAAAAGCCTCAAATGCTTGAAATGAGTGGAAATAGCTGCATGTAAAATATGCAAAAAATTTAAATATAAAAAAAATACATATATAGAATCGTGATTTTTTTTTAAAAACATTAGAAAATAAAAATATTAAAAATATCGGAATATACAAATATTAAATAATAAAAATATTAAAACAAGAAAAAAAATAATTAAAATTACATTAACTAAAAATGTACAATAAAACAACATGAAAATATATGAATGGCCTGATGATCAGATCATACATGCATAAATAGAATAAATATACATGCATAAATAAAAATATTAAAAATATCGGAATATACAAATATTAAATAATAAAAATATTAAAACAAGAAAAAAATAAAATTACATTAACTAAAAATGTATAATAATCAAAAATACTTTTGTTGATTTGTGGCATTGTTCTATTTTTATTGGTATAAAACATGAAAATATATGAGTGACCTGATGATCAGATCATACATGCATAAATAGAAAATAAATGAGAGATTTGGGTTTCCAGCTTGTTGTTTGCCAGTTTGAGGGTCCTCGACTTGAAAGCAGCAATGCAGTCGTCGCCGTAATGACCCCCAGTGTCTGTAATGTCGTGCTCCTGCAGGGCGTGCTGAGCCTGAAGAGCAGCTACTTCGAGCCCCGATACATCCTGCTCATCCCCACCGACACCGAGAAGTACGTCGACCACCTGACAAGCCGCGGGATCTACACGCCGCCGCAGATCAAGATGGCGGTGTCACGCATCGAGATCTACGCCAGCTTCAACAGGCAGCGGCCCGGCTTCTTCGACAACGTCATCCCTTGCGGTGCGCCAGGCATGGATTAAGATAATAAAAGTCTCTCAGTGACTCATCGGATGCTTTTCCGCTTGATTATATAACTTTGGCAGATGCAGAAGTTTGGATAAAATACCCACAATGCAGTGAGATTAGAAAAACATGTTGAATTGAAGCAATCTGCACTTAGGTCAAGCCAATTTGAACAGTCACCAGTTTTAACAGGAGGAAATAATTAATGACTCAGACAGATTTTATTGTCTCTGTTCGACTTTTTGGGAAGCTGTCCTCTCCTCGGAAACCGTTTATCATCACGGAGCCTCGCAGAGATTGAAAATCCACGCGGCACGGCCTCAGATGAATTAACACACTTCAGTAAAAATCCATACAGCACACGTTCAGCCCGGCTGCCGCATGTATCAAGGGCACACGGCGGCGGTTTCATCATCGACATTTTAGCTGCTTTCTTAATGAGACGAACATACAGGGAGCTCAGGTCACTCATCACTTTTATGCACTGCCTGCTCGCACCTCATTACACGGGGGGCATCATCCCCCGGATCTTTGATTCACGACTGTTTGATTTTGAGATGTGGCAGCTGTGAACTTTTCTTTACAGTGTGTGTGTGTGTGTATGTGTG
Source organism: Mullus surmuletus (assembly GCA_903171835.1). Classification (NCBI taxonomy): domain Eukaryota; kingdom Metazoa; phylum Chordata; class Actinopteri; order Syngnathiformes; family Mullidae; genus Mullus; species Mullus surmuletus. The sequence continues at coordinate 130,235 of CAESWR010000965.1, forward strand.
TGTGTTTGTAGATGACTGGGAGGAGTCCTACCGGATGCTGGCGCAGGTGGTGAAGGATTACCTGTTGCTTGACGAGCAGGAGGACGAAGATGAGGATGGCAGAGGGTCACCTGACAAACCTTTCACGGGTTAATATGAACACATAAACACACGTATTTACAGTGTTTTTTTTTAAACATTCATGCCCAGATTTTGGGGAATTTGGGAAATGCAAAGCAAAACACAGTCATGTATGCTGACTGATTCACTGACTACATGAACATTCAGTCAATATTCGGGGAAAGGTAGCCTACATATATATAATATATATATATATGGGTTAGAAAAGGAGTAGCCCAGGGGTAATATTTGGGTTTTTATATGAAATCATGTTATTGGTGTTTACATGGCCGCACACAACCGGGTTATTGCTAATAATCCGGTTAGAAAAGGATTATTTGACTGCATGTAAACGTAGCCAATGTTTCATCAATATACTCTGTATTGTGGGAGGGTTTTAAAGTCGTTTATGCAAGTTTTTGTGCTGCCAAAAATATCTGACGTGTGTATTTGCTCTAATTTTGGATCTGATGCTTCATCCCAGCCTCGGGTCAGGGGCCGGAGGAGAAGCCGCCGGCCGAGCCGTCAGGGTCGGCATCGGTTACGTTGTTGCAGTTTGCTCCGGCTTTAGACCCCTCGGATCCCGCCTACCGAAACTACTCCAGCAAGATCCGGGAGCAGCTCGGCAGTCAGAGGAATCCCGCTGTGAGTTACACGATGTCCGATGAAAGATTTATTGGCGGTGGATAGGGGTGTCCGGATTTGTCCTAATTTGTCCCGACTGAGAATTGAATTTTTTCACCTCCCGTATCATACTCATATTGCAGCCTTGAGTATTGGCTGATACCAATATCGAGCCGATAGGATATAAGCATAAACCATACATACTTTTATTCCTTATTTTGTAGAATCGAATGAGAACTAAAATGAATGAGAACTATAGTCAGCAACAGTAGGTATGAGAAAAACTGACCACTTACTATTAACCAATAGGTTCCGTACATGTTAGCCTTGTGCTGATGTGGAGTCTGGAATGGACTGCTTGTATCAAAGTGCGTTGATATCAATGTCGGATCAGAACACCTCTAGCGGTGAAGCCCATAAGCAAACGCTAACCGGCCTAATTCTAACCTTTTCCTCTCTTCCTCTTCCTCTTTCCTCACCCCGAGCAGGAGCTGGCTTCCTGCAGGAGGCGCGAGCAGCTGGTGAGAGAGGCCATCGTGGGGAGGAGTCCGGGGGTCTTCAGCCAGCTCATCAAAAGGTTCGCCATAAGCGGCGCCCACTTCACCGCACTCCAAAAGCTTCATTTTTTTTCCCCCGAGTGGGCGCTCTCAGCCCCGGAGGGCCAAATTGGTTTTAATTGGAGCCACTTGTCGTAACTGCGTTTTGATGGTTTGTTTTGGTTTGTTCTTTGACCTTGGAGGTGAAGTGGCAGGTGCCCAAAAACGGTTTCAATGCAACCGCTTGCTAATACGATGCTCAAGTCCGTCCTGTCGCCGGCTCGCAGCTCAAACGAAAGAGCGGATCCCCGCGTCCTCTCTAATGCGACTGCAGGAGGTTAATGCTTTTTCGCATCAAGTTGAAGGAGAATGATTGAATTTACCTCCCCTCGCTGTTTTTTTTTTTTTACCTCAGCTCCTCTCAGGCCGAGCCCTCACCCGAGCAGAATCCCGCCACCCAATATAACGAAGACAGCAGGTGAGCACACACACACACATGCACGTGCGCGCGGCGTAATCAAAAGTCACATAAAGGACGCCGCGCGGGAATCGCAAAAGCACCCGAAAAGCGCTCCATGACGCTTTGCCGCTTCATAATTATATATCATTCAAGACGTGACACCGAGAAAATCCCATCCTCTGCTGAGATTTAGGGGCAGGAAACTACTTCAGAGGCCTGTTTTTACTGCGCGGCTTCACTTTTATAGTGCCGGTTTTACGGTTGAAATCCATGTAAGGAGTGAATCGGAACACACATGCGCTTTCGGTGCACACAAATACTCATAAATCCAGATTTTTATGGCTTTGGCTGTTTTCTTTTCCCCCCGTCTTTACTCCCCGTTGTGTACGCTTACTCAATAAACAGGCTGAGTGGGCGAATCAACGGCGCAGGTTTTGCTCAACCTGATTAAATGATCTTTTCTCGTGATATTTGCATTGCAGCTAAAACTTTAATTTATTCTCCTTTGGGCCGGCACTCATCAAACTCTTCAAGAGCTGTCAAACGCAGCTGGATTGATACGTGCCCACAGTGTGTGTGTGTGTGTGTGTGTGTGTATGTGCAGTTTTGGAGCGCAGCATTACTCAGCCCTTCAGTATGTCTGTGGAGGATTCCAGGCGTCTTTCTGCTTGTTGGCACCGATCTTCATTGGGACGTGTCTTTGCTTGCGAGGGTCGATCTTGTATACCGCAACAGATATTTTTCTGATGAGGTTTTGTGTGAGTCTGCACAGGAGAAAAAGAAAAGACCTGCAGGCTACCTTTGTTTTTAGTCCCAGTAGTTGTGTTGTGATAATTTACTGGACTGATTTCCTGAAGCGTTCCCCTTCTCCTGATTCTACATTTTCTCTGTCTCCTGTGTTGCCTTCAACAACCTCAAATGACCTTAACTGTAAGTTTATTGCTTGTTATTTGTCGCTCTCTTCTTCTTTTTTTCCCCTCAAACAGCCCCGATGACTCCTGTGCGAGTTCGGTGCTCTCGGTTCCCAGTTCGGCGGGGGCCTTGTCTGGCTTGGTGGAGCCCCTAGATTCCGCCGTCCTGGGAAACTCCATGGAAACCATCAAAGGTTACATGTCTGAGCCATTGTGGCCAATTTCTTCAGCCACAAATCACAGAAACAATGTCTGCGCTCAAGCAAAGGAAGATATGAAGTTCTATTATGCTGTATCCTCACGTGACAGATGTCTTAATGCAATGCAACGCTTTGTATCAAAAATGCAATGCAGTGTTAACACAATGTAACGCAATGAAATTTAGTGCAATGCCACCAATGCTGTAATGTTATGTTACGTAAAGTTGCAAACAGATGCATACATGTAATGTAACGCATTGTAGCTAATGCATTGCAATGTAATCAATGTAACGTAACACAATATAACGTAACACAATGTAACGCAACACAATGTAACGTAACACAATGTAGCGTAACACAATGTAGCGTAACACAATGTAGCGTAACACAATGTAACGTAACACAATGTAGCGTAACACAATGTAACGTAACACAATGTAGCGTAACACAATGTAGCGTAACACAATGTAGCGTAACACAATGTAGCGTAACGCAATGTAACAATGTAACACAGCGTAGCGGGACACAAGTGTACACATAGTGTAACATTATGTAACATAAAGCTGCATACCATGACATAACATAGTAGCATAACATACCATAACATAGTACCATAATATAACATAAGATAACATAGTAGCTTAACATAGTAACACAACATAACATAGGATAACATAACATAACATTACATAGTAGCATAACATAGTAACACAACATAAGATAACATAACGTAACATAAGATAACATAACGTAACATAACATAACATAACATAACATAACATAACGTAACATAAGATAACATGACGTAACATAACATAACATAACATAACATAACATAACATAACATAACATAAGATAACATAACGTAACATAACGTAACATAACAAAACATAACGTAACGTAACGTAACATAACGTAACATCGTGTATATCCCCATTTCAGACCAGCAGGCCACTGCTAGCCATGCAGGACTGGACCAGCTAACTGCTGTAACGACCCCCTCCTCTGAAAGGCGCCCCGGATCCGATGCCAAGCCCATCCTGCCCCCCATCCCAACCGGACGCAAGACCCCAGCCGCCCTCAGCCCATCTCCCTGCCCGAGCCCCAAGCCAGCCGCCACAGAGCAGCAGGAAACAAAAAAGGAGGAACAGTGTTGATGGTGTTTGACTATCTGAAATTACACACGTGTGTGTTAGCATCCGTGCAAATTGGTGAAACATCAGTTTGCAGCCAGAGAGCCTCCCACAATCTGTAAAGCTCAACCACAGAAACACAGATCGCTCGCCATCTCGCCGCAAACTACAGATGTGGTAATGTGATCTTCCCCGGCCAAACACTCCAGGTTAGATTTCAGTGTCTGCACTCGCCCTTTCCTGTGATGTGCTGCTCCTGCCGTAACACGTCTGGATCTCTTACACTTGCTACGGTGAGTGATGATGCTAATGACCGTATAACATATATAGGGTGACTGAGGTGTAATTATAGATGAAGCTGTGCAGTTCCTCTTCACATAATAACAGAGTCGCCAGCCTAGAGGTGCTTTAACCTTAATGTGTGCAGATTAACTACAAGTTTTTCAAAGTACACAGCACATGTCATGTTCTGTAAATGCACCATTCAATTTCCTGGCAGCGAGGAAACACGAGATTTCTCTCTTCAGTAATCTCATCAAATTGGATCTGCCATTGACATGTATGATAAATACATCATTAATCTTTATCTCATCTGAGGGGATTATTTATTCAGCTGGAAATGCATTTATATGGATGTTTGTCGACGGGTATCGAACAGTGAGCCGTTGTAAATAAGTGTGTGTGTGTCCTGCACCTGTATGTTTTTGTTTTGGTGTTTGATTCCGATTAAATTGATATTGTCAGCTGTCACAGATGTGCACATTGCTTATTTAAGCGGCGCCTCAGCCCGGCTGCTCGTGGGTGCGTGTGAGCGCGCGCATACAGTATGCATGTTCTGTTTCCTGGACCGTACGTGTGTGTGCAGCGCTTCGACACACAAAAAACACACCTGGCCATCCATCACTGTCTGTCTTGCTCTCAGGCAGCAGATGTTGCAACCCCCGCCATAATTCTTTGGCGGTTTGAAACCAGATATTGTCTCGCGGGCCCCTGGGGTCTAACCTACTTACACCGCAGTCTGCACCCCTGACTGTAGCTCGCAGACGAACATATTGTCTGTCTGGCCATCAATATTATATTGGATGCTTCTATGTGGATGATGAAGGTATTCCAATGCCTTTGTGCACAGGTTCTACATCTAAACTATTACCATCTCTCTTTCATGCATCTAGTCAGTCTTGTCTTTGTGTCGACCCTTTTGTAACGTTTGATTGTATGAGAGCAGCACTCATCCCTTTGCAGATGTTAAACAAGGAGAAAATGTCGAGAACCACACTTACAGCACATATAAACGATGATGGGAAATCACGGTTGTCTGAAGTGAATACATCCTAGACCGTTGCAAAATATTTTTTAAACAGCACATAGTGCGCGGATCTCTGACCTCAAAAGGAAAACACTTTCTTTCAGGATGAGATGATGTTGCAGCCGAGATTTACAGTACGTCAACTGGAGTTGTCATGCAGGAGATTATCCCTTTCAGAGAGCTGACAATCGCGATGCTATGAATTTTGTTTGGCTTGAGAGAAACTGCATCAGTTAATGTTCCACTGAGGGTGAAGGAAATCTCAGAACTTGGAAACACGATAACAGAAAATGCATTACAACACGACACCAGTGTCTGGGTGAATATGGCACTCACTCTATCATCTATTATGGATTATGGTCTTGAATAGTTGTGTTTTTTATGAATTGACACAGCAGCACTCCGAGGTTTGTGCCTCTGAAAAAAGTGGCAAAATTACTACAGCCCTGCGCTCCATTGTAGTGTTATTGTGCAAAAATATAATAATAATATAATACTATATGACAAAGTACTACTTTATCTTACTTTCTCCTACTTTCTCCTATCATATCCTATCTTATGCAATAGAATACTACTATACTGTACTATACTACAATGTGTTTTGCAAGGCTGATCTATGCTAAACTGTGTTGTTTTTGTTATTTTTTTCTACTAAACTGGCTCTCTATAGCCAAAAGTAGTTGCACATAAAACCCAGTATATCTCTGTAATAAAATATTAGATCACTGGCTATGACACACTTGTCCTCTTAAGTGTTGCTTCTTTAAAGACAGCACATAGACAGTGATATATTCCGCAATGTACAGCCCTCACCTTGATGTGATGCTCTTGCATTGCCAGAGCTATTTCCACACTCCCTTTCACTGCCAACACATGATAAAACTCAAGCTCCTGCACAACCTGCTGTTGTTCTGAGATAGACAGAAAACAAAAGTGTGGATTATTGGATTTTCTAAGATAATTGTCGGTGTTGGACGTAACCCAAGCGTTCCGGCGCAGGCTTCGGCCCTCATGAGTTACCTTTTAAACACACTTCAATTATAGCCCTGCTTTATGGGGGGGGGGCAGTGATTTGTGAAGAAGATTCGGGGCGTGAGATCCAGCTTGTTGCCCTCGCTGGCCGTCGTCCTTTTAAAAATGTCTTGTGAACACGCGGGAGGAGAGCTGGGGACGGTTACGAGCCCGTGAATGGACTCGCAAAGCAGTCTGTGAAAATAAAATAACACGTTACAGGTGCAGTTGTAAAAAAAAAAAAAAAAAGCACCCGCCACTGCACATGTGCGAGGGAGGGGCGGGTCCACGCCCACTCATTCCATGTGCACGCTTCCCGAATTCCTCTTTATCACTTTGCCGCTCTTCATAACACTCTTTATTCCCTCGTTCTGCTTGAAAAATCGATATCACCTGACGCCGAGGGCTCCTATCAATAATAGGAAGGCAGCAATTCCACATTCTGCGACGTTCTTAGGAATAAAATGGTAAATGATTCTATGGAACTTTATGTGTGTGTGGACTTGTGCCAAACACCATCACATTATTGCGCTATCCCTTATGTTTCGGACTTACCACTCTGCGGCTTTGCTAAAGGATAAAAGGCTTATGAATCTCTGGGACCGATCAATGCTTCTTCTTTTTTTAAATCCAATATCAAAATGTCATATTTACACGACTTCAAACGTGAGATTGTTGTGTTTCCTTTACATGAATTTGCGTTTCAGCGCATACAGATGCAAGTTTTATTGTGCCGTGTGTGGTGGCCGAGGTCTGCAAACATGCTACAAACACAGAGAGAAAGAGAAAGAGAAAAACGCTGCAAATTCATGAAACGAAAAAGGAAGTGCGCCAGGCCACTAGGGGCACCAAACCGAGGGATGGACCAATCCCTTGGACCGATCCTTAAACACACCAGTGGGATGTATTTTCTCTATATTGGTTAAGACTTGGAAGAAGTGGAATTAAAATGTACATTTTCCCTTATGTCGTTTTGAAACACTTGGCCGTAATCTTTAACAGCATTATAGAAAAACAACCGTGCTATGTCGTTTTCTTGTTGGTTTTTTTGTTTTTTTCAGTCAAAAAACCTTGATTGAAAAACAACCTCTAGCACAGCAGTCTACAATCATTATCACTCAAACTTTATGAAGTAATACTAAAAAGTTCAATATCAGCTGCCAGGGGGTTACAAACATTTTCAATCTACGTCTTAATGGAGTGGCGAAGTCCCGCCCCTTCCAGTAGACTCCATGAGACCTATGAGATGGTAAAAAATGAATGGGTTTCAATGGAGTGAAAGTAATTATTCTCTGGTCTCAGCGGTTCCATGCCCCACATTACACATATGTTGTTTGTGGCTTTAAATGTTATTTTTTCATGTCAAGAGTTTGAGTGTTTATTGTGCAATTGCTTCAGTTAATGGATGTAGAGCACACGAGATGAGAACATGTCGCGTTTGGGACGTCACGTCATCGCTCTTTCCCTCCACAAACTCTCCACATGCCCCGACTTAAAATGATTTTCACCTCTTTTAATGCGGGAAAAGGCGGTGAAATGGAGCAGAGAGATCGCCATGTCTGTTCCAGAGTTCCCAGTGCGGGTGGTGACGTCTATCATTCGCGTCAAGGGCGGCGAAGAGCTGTAGTTCACTGAGCGGCTTCACGCAAAACCTCACATTATCTTATTTGCATGAAAAATTATCGTTAAAAACCACAAACAGCAGATGTGAAATCTATGGCGCAATTCGAACAGTTATCTCCTCATTGACTCTCATTCATAGAAATTCGGTTTTGAGGACCCATGGACCGGAAACGGAAGGGCGGGACTTCACCACTCCATTAATATAGAGAAAATACATCTCGCTTGTGTGTTTAAAGAGGGACCGATCCCACAGGATTGGTCCATCCCTCAGTTTGGTGCCCCTAGTGGCCTGGTGCACTTCCATTTTGTTTCTCTCTTGCAGCGTTTTTGTGTTGGCAGCGTTTGTAATTAAACAAACACACATAATCACAGCCAGGCACTGATAGTCCCCCATTAATCGAGTGTATATCTGTTGCCAAACCAAAGGGACCCTTTCTTGAGGCCATGACTTGGAAGTGCTTATCTCTCCTCGCCAAGTATTTCCTTTCAGAGTGTCATCACCCACCACATAAGCATAAATGATGCCTCACCTCGCGGGTAGGAGTGACAGATGAGAGGCAGTACGCTACGATACAAATATTTAGCTGTTTGATCCACTACTCTCATCGTTTACCCCCCCAAACCCCACCCCCCCACCCCCGCCAAACCCATATGGTTGTGAAGAGGAGGTCCGAACAGGTCAAGGGAGGTGCCATAATGAACCTTTAGATAAGCCACACAAACACACGCACGTCCGCACCGGCTCTGCTGCATGATGTGGCGCCATGCTTTGTAACCATGGCGACGGCACTCTGCACTGCGCCTCCCTGCGTGTGGGAGTGTGTGTGTGTGTGTGTCTGTGTATAACTCCTCACTGTGTTCCCTGCGGACAGATTAATTCCCTGCCAGATTCATTCCTTGTCAACTTGCTGAAACAAAAAGTTTCTGTTTTAATTAGTTTGGTGCAGTGTCTCGCTTCATCTATCTATCTGTGTCGTGCCCCCCCCACCCGCCCCCCCCTCTCTCTTTCACGCCGTCTCTCTCCCTGTCTCGCTCTCCCTCCACCTCCACTCTTCCCCTCGCTCTCTAGTGTAATTAAAGACAGTCAGTGCAGAAAATAGAACCGTAATTGTGTGTAATTGCGACAATCAATACACAGCGCATACTAAAGAATTCACCATTTATCAATATACAGGAAGTGATGGAGGAGGGGCGGATATCTCGCGGAGCTCTCATTCATTAATGCGACTTCATGCCTGTTATGTAGAAATACATGTTTTGGGATAAGGGAATTCAGATCTGCAAGCCAATTATCTTAGCTTAGCATAACAAATTAGCTTAACATTAGGATTGGTGTGGGTCAAAAGGTCAGAACTCCCTCCTTGTCTGTGATTATCATGAGAACAGTTGTGTTTATACTTTTGAATGCGAGGTGGGACTCCTTTAAAGTTGCTTCTTATGATTATTTCATACTTTTTATTTAGCTTCAAACAGTTAGCGATGCACAGGTGAGGAGAGGCCTGGCTTCCTGAGCGCTGACTACGGTCACGGTCCATCACTGTTGATATGTGAGCTCTCTTGTTCTCTGGTGGGTTTGTAGGTTCATGTTGTTTTGTGTAAGTGCGTGTGAGCCCCGCCCCTCATGTATAAATGCAAGTGAGCGCAGGGCGTGACCGAAAAACTACGAGAGCAGAGCGGATGCGTTCAGTCGTTAAGGCTAAAGCAAAACCTCAAGCGAGTGAAGAGGTCCGCCCCTTTGTTTTGCTCTGAAAAAGTGGTATTCATGCAGACATCTAGTGCTCAAATATCGCGTATATCCTCTTTACTCATTTCCAGCTGCTCAGCTAAATAGCAGGCACAAAAAAACAAGTTTCACAAGCCAATTACGTGTCAGAGAAGCGAGAATATATCCAAAATGTTGCATTGATATGATGTTTTATTGCTCAAACTTTGGTTGGCGGCAGAGAGTCCTGCATGTGGAGCCGCTGTAGACCTGCAACCAATCTCCTCCATCCATGAACAACAAGACACAAATAGAAAACCAGACATGGGTTATGTGCGTTTGATATATTGTACAGCGGGTTTCATACGCATATCAACCGATTAAAAGTTATATGTGGAGAAGCTTGCATCGTAAATCCAGCATGGTATTTACCGTATGTATCTTTTTGATACTTTTACAGATGAAAGAAACGTGAATCATCATGATACAATCGGCAGTCGGATCTTGATGATGTGCATCTGGGGCCGATGGTCCAAATTACGAGTGAGGATTGTTGCCAGCAGATATCGACTCAATTATAAACCAGGTGGACTTAAGAGATGACAAGAGGATTGAAAGCTAATCAAACAAAGGGCAAAGGACTGATAGCATTTGTTATTGTAGGGTGGCCAGGTTATGCGAAGAAGAGGACCCTTGGGGGGGGCCAGGGGCTTAATGCATCATACAAATGTGTCCACAGACATGTATGATAATACAGTAAGCTTTATTGGCCTATATACAGAAATTTAATTTGTAATTGAAATTTTACTTTACTTTTCAAAGTTTATCCCTATAAGACAATAATGGTAAAAATCAAAATCCAAATATAACGTAATTATTTGTATGGGCACAAATAAGACATTTCAAAAGTGGAAAGTTGCACATTATTTCAGTCGACAAGAAATATGACAAAAAAACTGCCATCTTACACTTACACTTTACAATGTCCGTCCCTATAAAACAACTGGTAAAATACATATCAAATTCTGCTGAGACACATTTTTAAGGTCTCAAACAGAGGACATGTCCGAGATAAGAGGACGTGTGGTCACCCTTTGCTGTTGACATGAACTACATGGCCAACAAATCCCCAAACCCAGCCCCACTTTTATTATCCACACAAAGTTCATTTTTCCCAACTTTATTCTAGACTTCCCCTGTAACGCTGTCGCCGCGTCGGCTTCGCAAAACTTCCCCCTGTGATATCCCTCT
>CAESWR010000965.1:211325-222744 GCA_903171835.1 Mullus surmuletus
GTAAAAGGCTTTTACGCACCGATTGCGCCCGTGTTTGTGATGTGAAGTGGGGTTGAATTGTGGGTAAATCGTGTCTGCTGTCCCCCCCCCAGAGGACACAGGATGCTGTCGTCCCTGAAGACCCTGCTGCTGCTCTCGGTCCTGTGCTCCCCGACCTCCAGCCTGTGCCTGCGCTTCTTCCGGACGCGCACCGCCCTGCTGTGCGACAACAGCCAGGTGGAGCCGGCGTTCTCCCCCCGGGACGTGGAGGAGGACGGCTGGGGGTCCCTGCTGCAGTCCGCGGAGTATCTCACCTCCTCCTCCGCATCCTCCGCATCCTCCTCCTCCTCCTCATCCTCTTCTTCCTCGGAGTCCAGTCGGGAAAAAAGGACTTCCAGCCCCTCGAACTACCGCTTCCTGAGCCGGACGAAGCTCAGGGGCCAGATGCTCCGCAACAGCAGCAAAGGGGAGCGCAGGAGCAGGCTGACCCTCTCCCTGGACGTGCCCACCAACATCATGAACGTGCTCTTCGACGTGGCCAAAGCCAAGAACCTGCGCGCCAAGGCGGCCGAAAACGCGCGTCTCCTGGCGCAGATCGGACGCAGAAAGTAGCGCTCAAAACGACTTTAAACTTAAAAAATAGGAGAGAAAAAGCGTTTTAACTCAGCCATGACCAGTGTTGGCCTGAAAGTGTAATGAATGGCTCCTTGTTTTTTGGGTTTTTTTTATTCATTTGTTGAGATTTGTTTCTGCGGGGATGTGAAAAGACCATGCAGGTAATCCTTCATCTTTATTTGCAAACCAGGACAATAAAAGCAATTTCCCATCGTGATGTGGACGATGGAGGACTGGATGGTGGTTTTATTTCTTTATTTCTTTATTTGTTCGTTTGATTTCTTTGTGCAAAGCTTGTAATGATGCATTTGCTGTGGGAATAACGGTTTTTTTGTTTCAGGAATATTCTAACACCGTGGTCAGGGGCGATGAGGGCAAAGTTAGGTCGACTTGTGTAGATGGGGTTGGTGAGAAAAAAATGCACAGGGAGCAGAATGAATCAGATACATTTTATCATTTGACTTTTCACTCAAAGACTCAAGACATGATGAAGAAAAGCCATTATTTATTCTTTGATGTGGAATGAATATTAAATATGCTAAGTTTCCCCTCGAGAGTTGTCAAACTTTTGACCTCTGCCAGATTATCTTCCTACACCCTCAGCAACAGTCCAGGAAAATATCGACAAATTCTGTTGCACAATCACAAGTTTTCATATCTGGGCTTTCATTTTTGTGTAAATTTTGCCTCATTTTAACACATAATCATTTTTGTTGTGATTTTTTCTATTCTTTTTGACATTTTTCTTTTCATTCTCGCCACTGATCTGTTCAGCGTCAGTGTCATAGTGATATAAACACTCCACGTTTACACAAAACAACCTGCAAGATCCTGAAACAAATGCAAACGCATGGGAATGTATGTGTTCATCAGATGTCTGTTATTTTTCTACGCAAAATAAAGGATTATTTTTCCTCAAATAAAGCATACAGAACTAACTACACTTGACTCTATTGCAGTATTTTAGGCTGTAAGTTCGAGAATCTTACCTGCATATAAACGTTAATAGCAGATTCAACACTTTAACTACTGGAGCTGTTTGAAATCTATTCTATAGCATCTATTTAGTGTTTTTAAGTAACACTTCTGAAGTGGGAAATTGCAATCACATAAGCAGCAGAAACTGTTATAAATGCAAAATGCACATGTAAATGTACATTTAAAAATCATCATCATCTTCATCATCTAATATATAAAGGTATATGCCAACCTCTACTACTTCTGATGACGCCAGGACAGACTCAACAAAGTCTACAATAAGATTAGTTCTAACTTTTGTTTGATAAAAAATGCCTCTAGACACATTCTCTATTGTCAAACATACCATCAAACACGTTTACAGCAGCTTATAAAAGTACCTATTCCATAAAATTCCATCAAAGCTAAATTAACGCCCCATCAGAAAAGACCGACTCAAGACATGGAGGAATGTCGACATCTTGTGGCCGTTGGAGTAACTACACCCTCCAGTTTGTTTGAGATCTACAGGTGTGCCACAACCGGAACACAAGATAACAGGCACACTCGTATAAAACTTTTACATTTAACATTTACATCAAGATTAAAATGTTTTGCCCTATTTTAAGGTTGTTTTAAAATATGATTCGATTTCGAATATATTTTGCAGTATGCGTTCTATAGGTATTTCCGGTATTTAATCAATTCATATCAGTATCATGCGATGTTTTATTATTTTTACTGTTTTTGTTTTTATAAAACGTAATACACAAAACCTCTGCCCGGAAACCCATTTTAACAGATTTTTAATCAAAAAAGTGCAAACCGGAAGCGCCCTCTGCTGCTCGAGATGCAGAACACAGTTACGTGACGTAACTTCCGTCGACGTGGCCCCGAACCGGAAGTCCCAGTTCATTTTGGCTACGTGGAAGTAGCTTTTCCCCTGGTCGTCCATAGAGGCTGCGAGCGTCGGCTGCCCTCATCCCGGCACGATGATTAAAAAGTTTGACAAGAAGGACGAGGAGTCTGGTGAGAGCGGCGCGTTCGTGCCTCTGAAAACCCGCCGCGCCGCGGGAAACCGGAAGTTGACTGGCAGCGCCGCTTTGGACGCTCGCGCTGCTAGCCTGTTAGCCTGTTAGCTTAAGTTCAAGCTATCTGTCAGGCTGCACTCGTCCATCGTGCACAATTAAAGCTTAGTAGTCTGCAGCTAATTACAGCTTGATATATTGCAGTTTGTGTAAATTAACTGTCAAGGCTGTTATTTAAGGTTAAAATGGAAATAAAGTGTAGTGCTAGCCTGTTAGCTTTGCTAGCTTTGCTAGCTGCCGAGTGTCAGCTGGATGTTGTGATGTGTCTCGAGCTTCAAATGTGATCGATACTTCGATTTGTACATTGTATATATTTCAGATTGTATTTCAGATATATTGTATACTTGACTGTTTATCATTTATTTGTATTTTACTGGCTACTTTAGATCTTATTTTATTGTATTTTATTGTATCTTATTTTGAAACTCTACTTGTAATATTTTATTTCTATTTACATTTTCATCTTTATCGCTTGTTTCCATCTCTACTTTGCACGGAGCATTGTAAAGTATTCTGAATCTGAACCTTCTGCTGTGTCCTTCAGGAAGTGGCTCGAACCCTTTCCAACATCTGGAGAAGAGCGCGGTGTTGCAGGAGGTAGGTTTGCAGCTGGCGTTGCTCGACACATGCAGTGTTCCATCATGGACGCTCTCGTTAACCAGTGAAACTAACTGTGTGCAGGCGCGCATCTTCAACGAGACGCCCATCAACCCGAGAAGATGCCTCCACATCCTCACCAAGATCATCTACCTCCTCAACCAGGTAAACTGCTTGAAAAAAGAAGGAGAAAAAAAAGCCCATGTTGCATTCGCTGCACTTCTCACCACTGTGCTCTCTTGATCGCTCAGGGAGAGCATTTTGGGACCACAGAGGCCACAGAGGCCTTCTTTGCCATGACCAGGCTTTTTCAGTCTAATGACGTAAGTCCGTATTTCCCTCCAGTTCGACTCCACTTCAGCCTAGTTTTGTTGGCGAATGCAGTGAATTTAACGTGCGTCTCACCTCACAGCAAACTTTGAGAAGGATGTGCTACCTGACCATCAAGGAGATGGCCAACATCTCTGAGGACGTCATCATCGTCACCAGCAGGTTTGTGCTGCGATCGTCGCACCTTTTTTAAGTATTGTCGCAGCACAAGCAGAGAAAGAGTAACTTGTTTCTGCTGTTTGTTTTTTGTGTGTGTGCAGCCTGACCAAAGACATGACCGGGAAGGAAGATGTTTACAGAGGACCCGCCATCAGAGCCCTCTGCAGGATCACAGATGTGAGTGCATCTCTCGCCACCTGTCTCTGTTGTTGCCGCTCATATATCAGCGTATCTGTGGGGTCTTAAAAAGTATTATAGGTTGATAAATCAATTGTGGGGAAATTAAGACCCTTAAAAGTGCCAAAAAGTCTTATCACCACTTTATGACGTCTTACATTTTGAAGGCATTTTTCTGAATTAGCTGTCAAACGTGTTTGAGCCCAAGACGACATTGTAAAAGTATGAGTTCATTCATTTATTATAAAATAAAGATGAACTGCTAACATAAACAAAACAATACTATTATGGGCGTGTTCGTAAATTGTCTCTGAGAGCACCAGAACGCATGTGGGTGGAAATTCATAATTATTTGAATTCTGTTGTATGATCGTGGTCTATTGTATTTATTGTAAACTAAAGCTGTCAAGTTAAGTGTTAAAAAGGTATTGAAATTAACTTCACAACTCCTGAATATAACCTGTATATCCTACATTTGGTGAACCATCATTTAATTATTATAACAATCAATAAATCTATAATTATTGTTTTCCCCACAGACAACCATGCTGCAAGCCATTGAGAGATACATGAAGCAGGCTATTGTTGACAAAGTGCCCAGTGTGTCCAGCTCAGCCCTTGTCTCCTCACTGGTAGGATGTAGTTTCTTACATAAATATCAACTACATCTGGAGTCATAGACGATTATAATATATATGTTGCGGTTTTACAGTGAATTCCTTCTATTTCTGTTTGTTACAGCACATGGTGAAGATGAGCTACGACGTGGTGAAGCGTTGGGTGAATGAAGCCCAGGAGGCCGCTTCCAGTGACAACATCATGGTCCAGGTGAGTTACTCTTACACTTCTTTTAAACCTTTTGATCTTTTGAAGTCATGCCTTTTTCAATATATTTGTGAATCTGTGTGGATGGGATTAATCTGACCTGCTGTGAACCCGTCAGTACCACGCTCTCGGCCTGTTGTACCACCTGAGGAAGAACGACCGCCTGGCCGTGACCAAGATGCTCAACAAGTTCACCAAGTCCGGTCTGAAGTCTCCGTTTGCGTACTGCATGCTCATTCGGATCGCCAGTAAGCTCCTGGACGAGACGGAGGGAGGGTAAGAAGAGTTCCAACTCTCTGCTACACCTGCTTTGAGGGTTTTTTTTTTTATTTACAAGTGTCTTGTTGTTTATTTGACAGTCACGACAGCCCATTGTTTGACTTCATCGAGAGCTGCCTGAGGAACAAAAACGAGATGGTGGTGTATGAGGCCGCCTCCGCCATCGTCCACATGCCAAACTGCACCGCCCGGGAGCTGGCCCCCGCCGTCTCTGGTTTGTATTTGGTGTTCTTTTACATCCTCCTTTTTAGATGCTTCTTGGTTGACGCATTTGTCTTCCCGCAGTGCTGCAGCTCTTCTGCAGTTCCCCCAAAGCTGCACTGAGATACGCCGCCGTTAGGACCCTCAACAAGGTACAACTCAACTCCATCCTCCACACGAGGGCTTTGCCATATCACAGTTATTCCTGAATATTGAAGCGATATCGCGGTCCCTCCCAATCCAGGTGGCCATGAAGCATCCCTCGGCCGTGACCGCGTGCAACCTGGACCTGGAGAACCTGATCACCGACTCCAACCGCAGCATCGCCACGCTCGCCATCACCACACTGCTGAAGACGGGCAGCGAGAGCAGCGTGGACCGTCTGATGAAGCAGATCTCCTCCTTTGTGTCGGAGATCTCGGATGAGTTCAAGGTCTGTCCATTATTAGTGTCCCAATTCGATGTTGATATTGGATATCGGTTTGATAACACTAAAAAAAGACAAGTATGTGATTATATTGGCCTGCATCTAAAATCTCCGATATAAACACTGATTCATGCTGATATCGTTGTAGAAAGTAAAAAGTTGTATCAGGACGCCCCAAGTTATTTGCAATCCTCCATATATTCTAGTCCAGTAAACCATTTTATAGACTTAAAACTGCAAAAGAGTTGCAGTGGAGACAAATGGGCTTAATTTGACTTAACTTAAACTTAAACTGACTGAACTTCAAGTAAGTGTTTTCTGCACCTTCTGTGGCCACAAAAGATTATATTTTTTTAGCAATATGTGCAGGTTTGAGTCCTCAAAGTCCTGTTATTCTGGTTCTGTTTGGTGTTGACCCTATTCGGTTGTTTCCCGTAGGTGGTGGTGGTCCAGGCCATCAGCGCCCTGTGCCAGAAGTACCCCAGGAAGCACAGCGTGATGATGAACTTCCTTTCCAACATGCTTCGGGACGATGTAAGCGCCGGCCCGTGATTCGTGTCCTCAGCGCGTATTGAAATGAAATGCTTCAAACGCGGCGTTCCGTCTCCCCCTGCAGGGCGGGTTCGATTACAAGCGGGCCATCGTGGACTGCATCATCAGCATCATCGAGGAGAACCCGGAGAGCAAGGAGACGGGCCTGGCCCACCTGTGCGAGTTCATCGAGGACTGCGAGCACACGGTGCTGGCCACCAAGATCCTGCACCTGCTGGGCAAAGAGGGTCCGCGCACGCCGCAGCCCTCCAAGTACATCCGCTTCATCTTCAACCGCGTGGTGCTGGAGAGCGAGGCGGTGCGAGCAGGTGAGGCGGAGGGGTTCTTTCCCTGGCTTGTTGCAGTACATCCCATTAATTTGTTTTCATATTCCGTGCTAAATTCCAGTTTTTTCTCCCCAGCCGCCGTCAGCGCTTTGGCTAAATTTGGCGCTCAGAATGACGATCTGCTGCCAAGTGTCCTGGTTCTCATGCAGAGGTACTTCATCATTTCTGCATGAACAGGCGATGTGAAGCTGCCCTGAGCTTAAGGGGGATATAAATGTGTGTGTGCGCGCTCGCTCGCAGGTGTATGATGGACAGCGATGACGAGGTGCGCGACCGAGCCACCTTCTACATGAACGTGCTGCAGCAGAAGCAGAAAGCCCTGAACGCCGCCTACATCTTCAATGGTAAGATGAGCGCCGCTAAAGAAAGCCGGGGTAACCGCGGGGTCTTATCACCACTTTATATGGTCTTACATTTTTGAAGGCATTTTTCTGAATTATCTGTCAAGAGTTTGAGTCCAAAAAAACATAGTAAATGTGTGTGAGTTTATTCGTTTTTATTAAAAAACAAAGATGAACCGTTAGCATAAAAAACAAGACTATTATTGGTGTGTTGGCAAATTGTCTCTGAGAGCGCCATGAAAACGGTAATAGCTCGATGTGGTCGTGATTCGGCCTGTCATTATAATTAATTGCACAATAATTGGCAACGAACCTGACAATTTTGCCGGCCTCACTATATCGCCATGTGCATTCATTTTTGTTTCCCTCGTCTCGCGCTACCAAACAGTCTGGATGTCAAGAGGGTTCACTCTGTGCATCGCTCTCAGCACCGGGGCGCGTTGGTTCCATAGCGGAATGAACGGAGTGAACCCTCCTGTCACTCATCCAGGATCTCTGTGTTATAGGGGGGGAAGCGGGGCCGCTAGCATACACACAGTGAGCCTCGTCAAAAGTTCTTGACTCTTGAGAAATTATTGTTTATTGTTTTTTAAAGGGTGTACTTGCAATATTATGCCTATTATTCCTGTGTATACCCTGGAGGCTTAAAAATGTCCCCTTCTCCTCCCGCCGTTCCAAGGCTTGTCCGTCTCCATCCCCGGCCTGGAGAAATCCCTCCACCAGTACACGCTGGAGCCCTCGGAGAAACCCTTCGACATGAAGTCTGTGCCCCTCGCCACCACTCCCATCACAGAGCAGAAAACAGGTAGGGGGTCCAGCGCGAAAAGACGGACTCAGAGGGGTCTTCAAGAGTTTCCTGTTGATGAATAATCATGTCCACGGCTCTTTTCTCAGAAATCGCTCCCATTCAGACCAGCAAGATGCCCGAGAAGTTGGCACCATCACGCCAGGACATTTATCAGGGTAAGACTGACCTTCACACACACACAAACACACACACACGCTGCAGCCGTCTCACTCCATATCTGCCCCCCCCTCCTCCCCGCAGAACAACTGGCAGCCATCCCAGAGTTCCAGAGTCTCGGCCCGCTCTTCAAGTCCTCGGATCCGGTGCAGCTGACGGAGGCTGAGACGGAATACGTGGTGCGCTGCATCAAACACACCTTCGCCCGACACATGGTCTTCCAGTTCGACTGCACGAACACGCTGAACGACCAGCTCCTGCAGAAGGTAGTTTAACTTTGCCGAGTTTATTTCGAAGCAGTGCGGTGAGGGAGAAACGTGTCTGATGTGATTGTGTTTCCCCGCGCCAGGTCCTCGTGCAGATGGAGCCGTCGGAGGCCTACGAGGTGATACACTACGTCCCCGCCACCAACCTCCCCTACAGTCAGCCCGGCTCCTGCTACACGCTGGTCCGCCTGCCTGACGACGACCCCACCGCCGGTAAGACACCGGCTTTGTTCTGTATTTATGTCATTTATTTGATAAACGAGAAACTTCTGTGATGCAAATATGGAATCAAAATGGCATTCATTTCTTTTGTTTCTTTTTTTTAATCCTTTATTTATCCAGGAAAGTCCCATTGAGATACAATATCTCTTCTGCCAGGAAGTCCTGGTCAAAATAGAATAGATAGTACTTTATTAGTCCCACAGTGGGGAAATCTAATTAAAAAATACACACAAGGACAAGTACATCACAAAAACAAACGCACTGAACATACAAGAAATCTGAAGCAAAAAAGGCCAATGGCAAACAATGACGCATGTCAAAAGCAAGACATTGTTTGCTAAAAACTGACCTTTTCAACCTATCAAGAGAGGGTGAAGTGTTGTAGCTCGTTCCAAGCCTGCAGGGCGTGAAAGGAAAAGGCAGATTTACCCAACTCTTTTTGGATGTTCGGGACCATGAGGAGAATTTTCTCTGATGTAGTTTCGTAGCTGCTATTTTAGTCAATTTGAAGTCTGTGAATAATGAATCCACAGTCACGATGTGTTGTTTCCGTCTCCAGTTTCCTGCACGTTCAGCTGCACGATGAAGTACCTGGTCCGCGACTGCGACCCCAACACAGGAGAGCCCGACGACGACGGCTACGACGACGAATACGTGGTACGGTGATCACGGCGGGTCCACAACAGAACAAGAGTGTCTGTGGTTTCGACTCGCAGGTTAATTTGCTTCCTCTCGTGTGTTCCTGTCCAGCTGGAGGACCTGGAGGTGACGGTCGCCGACCACATCCAGAAGGTTCTGAAGCCAAACTTCGGCGCCGCCTGGGAGGAAGTTGGAGACGAGTTTGAGAAGGAGGAAACGTTCGCGTTGGCGTCTGTGCGGACTTTAGACGGTACGCTCGGCCCTTCTGGAGGCAGAGTTGGTTACAAGTCGTACATTTTCAGTGTATTTGTGCGTCTATTGTTGGTTTGTGGGTAACCGGCCGCGTTGTGTTGTGCTGTGCAGAGGCGGTGGGTAACATCATAAGCTTCCTTGGAATGCAGCCATGTGAGCGCTCAGACAAAGTTCCAGAAAACAAGAACTCGCACGTCCTCTTCCTTGCTGGTGAGTGTTGCTAGTTCCAAGCTTGGATTTTTAAGTAAAGTTTAGCATGAAGTTTAACTTGCGGTTTGTTCTCCTCTCAGGTGTGTTCCGAGGGGGTCACGACGCGTTGGTCCGCGCCCGCCTGGCGCTGGCCGACGGCGTCACCATGCAGGTGACGGTACGCAGCAGCGAGGAGACGGTCGTCGACGTCATCCTGGCTTCCGTGGGCTAAAACTGTTTGCCAACCGCAAGAGATCTTTGTTTTCCGCACAGCCATCGGGGGGCTCGGCCCTTCTCAAGAGTCCCACACGTTTAACGTATATCCCTAATCACCATTCGTCAACAAACGTTTTCTTTATACTGTCTGCTGGTCTTCATGTTTCCTTGCTGTGAGAAAAATATTCTTACAGTTGTCGATTTCAAATCTATAATAAACTCTTAACTGTCCACAAAAGTATGTTTGTGTTTGTCTTTTAAGGGCTCATTTAGTTTTTTAGAGGAGTAAATTCAGTCAAATTATCACCTTAACTGTATATGAACATACCGGTATGTGAAATAAATTCTAAATGGCTATAAGGCAACCAGCACTAATAATGACTTCATGTTATTAATGATATTATTATTTTTATTGTTATGCTTCTTAATTATACTGACTAATCCTGAAAGGAATCCATAGATTAGTTGGCAACCAACTAAGGAGGATGGTTTTGTGTTGGATTTTCAAAAGGCATTTGATTCAGTTGACGCTTTTATCGTTGACCCTTTTAAATGTTTTGGGTTTGGCAACATATTTCTGGAAATGATAAGGTTGGACTCGGATATCAACAGCAGTGTTTGTCTCTCAATGGCACGTGTGGCAGAATTATTAGCAATAACTTAAGTATTCAAATATTAGTGCATGATAGCATCCTAAGAGGCCTTTCCAACAAGCTTGTTTGTCCAATTTCAAGAATATGACTCATTTTCCCAAAAGAAAAACACAAAGGGGTAACATCAGCGTTTTGGAATCAGGGGTTAGGCCTGACATACTGATTTTATTGCATATTTGTCACCTCCTGGGCCTCTCAATTTCCACAACAAAATATCAGTAACTGAATAGTTTTTTTCTCATATTTCCCCAACGGTGGGTGGTAGAATGGTGGTCCTATTAGTCCATCATAGCACTCTAAGAGACCTTTCCAACGAGCCCAATCTGTCCAAGAAAAGAACCCCCACAATGGGGTTACAGCAGCATTTTGGGGTCAAGGGTCAAACCTCACATACTGATTTTATTGCACATTTGTCAACTGCTGGGCCCCCTAAATGGTGGTGGTTTTTTGCTCATATCTCCCCAACGGTAGGTCCTATTAGTGCATGACAGCACTCTAAGAGACCTTTGCAATGAGCCCAAGTTGGTCCAATTTGGAGACAATGACCAATTTGGGGTAACATCAGCGTTTCGGTTTATCGCCCCCCAAATTGCACCACTTAAATTGAATCCTAATCTATCCATCATATTCCCTCGTAACCTCACCAAAGATTGTAAAAGAAATGAAGATGTCTGTTTGGTGAAAATCCTGCTAGATGAATGAGGAACTCCAACGTGGACATTCTCATTTGGACCCAGTCTTACCCCTTGACCTCTCCACATGGAAGCTGTCTGGTGGTGTGCCGACTGTGTGGAGAGGAAATACTTATAATACACATTCTAAATGCACACAAGGACTTGCACCGATGTTTCTTTAAAAAACTAATTTATTTGAACAAAAAGTTTACACTCGATTTTAACCCCACTGACATCAAAAGACATGTAGAAAATCATTCAAATTCATTCAGATTGGAGTATTTTGTTTTTTTTTTGCAACAGAAAATGGAAGAATCAACTTGGTCACAACCTACAGAAACTAGAGCAGCATGCTTCCTCCGGCGGGTCATAAAGCTTCACAGTCAGATTCATCAGTTGCATTTAATAATGATTTAGCCTCTATATTCTGGAGGTTTTGCATGGATTTCCACTTTGGTAGAACCTGGGAGGGGTGGGGGGGGGGGGGGGGG
>CAESWR010000966.1:19693-30551 GCA_903171835.1 Mullus surmuletus
AAAACAGGACTAAAAAAAAAAGGATTAATAGGGCGGTTTAGGATCCGACCTGTCTCGGCGCTTCAAAACGCGTCAGCATAAAGACCCGTTTGTCTCTCTGCACTGTGTGTTTTGTATCTAGTCTGCCGGGGCGATGGGGAGTGGCCCCGCTCCGGCCAATGAACGGGGCTGATCCACAGTCAGTAATTAGCGCAGGGCATGCTGGGTAAATTGGCAGCCAGACAGTTGCAGCGGGGCAAATAACTGTGCACTGAGAAAACTCCATGTGGCTGCAGTCTGTCGCCGTGTCTCCACACAGAGAGGACGAACACAGAGGCCCCTCATTAGCATTGTTGTTTTGTTTTTTTTCCTCTTCAACCCAAGCTCTGGATCCATGAGGGGCTCGATGGGGCCGCTCAGAGTTCATGTTGCAAGAGAGAAAACCCTCCACATCACGCCACGGTTTCGAGAATCTCTTCTGTGCGCCGTGTTTGTGAATGCGACTATCAGCTGCTGAGCTCTCGGCGATTCATGTCTCACAGGTTCACTGCTTTGCATTGTCGCTCACATGCTCTGTCTGCGATTTTTTTGAAATTCAAATTACAAACAAAAAAGTTCACAAATCCCATATTTCATTATCCAGTTCTGCGGCTGGCTTGCAGCTGCGTGTCAGACGTGGAGCCTTTGCCCAGATACACATCCTCCGAGAGACCCGATTCTGGTTAGTGTGGTTGGTGCTTGCACGCCTGCATGTCGTGTTTGACTTGCAAAGTGAGAGCATCAATAAATGATTGCCTAAAATAATGCAGCTGGAGAGCCTTTTGGAACCAATCAGTGCAAAAAAAAAGGGCAGTGCTTTGGTGCAAAAATGCACCAGAATGCACCGAAGTAGTGATTTTTATTATGTTCTACTTTAAGAACTAAAGACGAGTGTCAAGTGTTGTTAAATATGCATTTGCCTTTCAGTTTATATACTTGCATTCCAGTAAACTTGTTGCTCGTTTACAAAGTGAGACGAGAATCTCTAGCCGCATGTGCAGCAGTGCATCTGTTAGTGACTCCACTGCAGCACCGCGGGCTGAGAGCTAATGGAGGCTGCGGACTAATGTGATGGGTCGCGGCCCCCTGAACTGCGGGAGCGATGGGAATGGTCAAGTGTGTGTCCATTTGCTGGCCCATTACGAGTAATTTACGACAGCGGCTCGGGAGAAGGAGCTTTGTTCTGTATCCCATTAGAAGTTATTGTGGCATAAACACCCCCAGAGACACAGACAGAGAGGAGGACTGATCTGATCGGACTCAAGGAAAAGATCTTGATCTGCTGAACAGTTTATCTTCCCTTTTCCTTCTGCAGAATTTGCAAGCGTTATTTATTCAAGATGGGAACCCTTTTTTATGTCCGGTATACATATATATACATGTATACACAAGTAAGCTTTTGTCAATGAAACAAAAGGAGAGATATGATAAGAAATCTCTTCCTTATTCCCCGTATTTGCATAAAACTATTTTGGTGCGCTGATGCATTGCACGACTTTATATCGATTTAATAGTTAATAAAGGGAAAACCAGTGTTAGCAATGGAAAAACCTGATTTCAGAGGCAAAGTGCAAGGTCAAGATGTTAGTTTCATTTGAAGCAGGAGGTCCAATCAATGCTATCACTGTTTTTGCAAGGTGAGCAGAATCTGCACAGTAAATGTAAAGTCCTGCAGCTGCTTCCCGCCTGGCTTTTGCAACTCTCAGACGGGAGCTCCTTTCCCAATGAATTAGTGATGACATACGTAAGAATCTCATAGAAAGCGAGATTGAAATTCATGCAAAACGACAAATATGGAGCATGCACGAGAGCGCACGCTGATCAAATGACAAAAGTGATGAAGACGGGTTATATCCTCTTTGTCGGGGGCACTTGTCCCATCAGATGCCAGAATCTATTTGGTTTAATAGGACGACCATTTGAATGACGGGACCGCTGAGTGCAGTGTGATGGCTCCTCTGTCACTCCATACTGACAGTATATGAGCTCATGGCTGAGTGTGTGTGCATCACTGGGTGTGTGTGTTTCAAAAATGAGCAGTAAAGTGACTTGTTTTACAGCCATTAATGCCCCTTAAAAAAGGCGCTTTAACTCGTCCAGTGTGACTGAAAAAGTGGGTGTATCCCGTCTGAAAGATGAGGAAACACTATTATTTCCCCACAACTTCACTTTTGAGCAAATGAAGTGGGAGTATGATTACTTTCTCTCAAAGTTTTCTTAATCCAAAGCAGGTTTGCGCCCTCAAAACTCACTAAAGTCGCTAAAAAATAAAAACCTCAAGACTTTCACATCCTCCCCCGGTTCCACCATCAGCAGACACAGCTGACTCTCGCCCTGTGTTGTGCTCACGTTGCCGTGCCACCGCCCACAGTCCTGCAGGCGAGGAAAACCCACCGCTTCAGACCGCTTTGCGTGACAGCGGTTTCATCAAAGAGCGAGAGACAAAAACCTCCTCCGGGGGTCAGATCCGAACCCCCGATTACTGACTTTGCTGGGCTGGAAATAACCTGAGCGTCAGACACAAAAACTCAAAAGAACAGTGTGTTTCAAACTCTTTGATCTGTACAAATATTGGCTGGGTAGGAAGCACAAGAGGTTTCTTTTCCGTGCCAAGTTGATCCTAATTACTGGAAATGCAAAACCTCTGTTTCAACAGTCTGCAAAACAACTTACTTCTTATTTATGAATCAAGAGCATAACTTCCTCCCTGCAGCCTCACTAGTATAGTTTACATGCTCATTCAGGCTCCTGCCCCCTCCATGGGTTTGTTAGAAAAGCTTGTATTTACCTTGAAGACCTCTTCATGGCTGCCAGGTTCCCGTTACACTAACTCTTCACGTCGGAGAGCAGTCAAGTCGGAGCGGTTCCTGCACTACAGCAACACGGCACTTCCTTCTTCCCCTTAGCAAACTTTTATATCTGCCCTGGAGGAGGCAGCGGCCAATCACAGCGCGCCTCACTGACAGGGCCGCCCCACCTCCTCCCCCTGCACGCCACACCCCCCCCCTCCCTTTTACCAAGTTTGTAATCTGATGCCGTCGGCAGAAAAGAGGCAGAGGGAGGAGGGCGAGGGGAGGAGGGGCCGAAAGAAGGGAAAAAAGTAAAGAACAAAGTGAAGAGTTGTGTTTGGTCTCGAGGAAATGAGGTGTATTAAAAAAAGGTGTTGAAAAAAAAAAGATGGTTAAAGAGAAATAATCAATTACGGCGGCTGAGGGATGTAACGCACTGCAAACACAGAAACGCTGCAAGAGAGAAACGCTGCAAAACAAAATAAAAATTACAATTATATTAATGAATAAAAGACTTGGAAGAAGTGGAATAGAAATGTACATTATCCCTTATGTTGTTTTTAAGCACTTAGCCATAATCTTTAATAGCATTAGTAAAGTTCATCTTCCGCACAGTCTACAATCATTAGTTGTTTTATTTCTTTTTTTCTCAAACAAAGAAATACAGAAAAAGTTCAATATCAAGTGCCAGGGGGTTTCAAACATACGGAAAATACATCCCGCTCGTGTGTTTAAAGAGGGCCTGATCCCGCAAGATTGGTCCATCTGTCAGTTTGGTGCCTCTGGTGGCCTGGAGCACTTCTGTTTTGCTTTGTGAACTTGCAGTGTTTCTGTTATTGCAGCGTTTCTCTTTTCGCAGCATTTCTGTGTTTGCATCCACCGGCCACCGTAATCATTAAATATGAGCGGTAAAACTTTCTGCACATCACACATCAGTGGAGTCAGTTTGCTGATGACAAGTGACCCAAGCTGTGTTTGTGCTTCACTGTGCATCACAGCTTTGTCACCTCGACAACCATCGGCCTTTTAAAAAGAACGAGTGATTCGCTCTGACATCCGAGGATTTACTGTGGGGGAGGAAAAAAAAAAAGACACCCAAAGCGCTGACTGTGGAAGGGCCGCACATCACAGGGAGAGCACATCTGATGACAATTAAAATGTGCAGAATCCATCTCTCATAACTTCAGAAACATCTAAATCATCGGTTCCAAGAGCAGCAGCAGCAGCGGCGGCGGCGGCGGCGGCGGCGACGCTCTTCCTCTCGTAGCGTCATCAGATACAGATGCCGCACAGAGGAGAGGCACAACACAATTTCTATGTTTGTGCTCATCTAATATTGAGTTTCCATTTGTAGCCGTGTGAGCGGCCAGTGTGGAGCTGCATTTCTGTTTGCCTCATGAGCTCTGTTGACAATAAATACACATCAGAGAATTCTTGTGTTTTTAAGTTAGAGTTCAAAAGAGTTAGAGTCTGCTTTATGGTCAATACTGCTGTATATTTAGCATATACAGAGAACTGAAATTGCTTTTCCTTGAGACCCACGATGCAACAAAGTGACATGTCGAAAAATAAAAGATATATCAAATCTGGCATCAAAAACGTCTATGCAAAAACTGAGGGCATGCAAAAAGCTTGATTAAAAAAAAAAAAAAAATACAATGGTAAATATTATATAATTTACAGCATAAAGTGGTTTGGAGCGCAATGACTCCAGACCAATGTTGCTGTGTGTGTGTGTGTTTTTATACTCCAACAATATTCTCAGATACAATAATGCGGTAAATAATTGATGTAATGTGATAAAAGAAATCACAACAGAGGTGCTATGTGGTTCAGTGTGTATGTGTGTCTGTGTGTGTGTGTGTGCATGTGTTGTTATACTCTTGCATCTTCTTTTCGCTGTTATACTTGCTGCTTGGTGACCCACAGCAGCCTCTGATTATACACACTTGTCGTTTGTTGTCATGTGTTTTCTATCACGCAAAATAACTGAATGGCGCCCCTGTGTGTTCTTTCACTGTCCCTCTTTGTCGTCTACCGTGCCAGCTTGGTTGTTTTTTTTTTGTTTTTTTCTAGCACTTATCTGACTAACGTTTGAACAAATTAGCCGGAATGCCGGCCGTGGTCGTGGAGCAGCCGTGCCTCTCTATCCATCCTCCATCAACCTCATCATATATATCTAACCACTCGACCGCAAGAGCTGAATTTAGACGCTCCCTTACTCTATAATAAACTATCTCGTCTAGCCAATTACAATGGCCTAACTAGAAAAGAAAAACAAGTCGTCCTGTATAAAAATATTTTAGTTCTGATCAGAGTGCTCATGGAATTCATTAAGGAAAAAGTAAAATAATATGAGAACAGTCAGTTTTCCTCGATGCAATTTTTATATTCTGTCACACACTGACATGCAATTAGTTCTGGTAAGGCAGCTCGCTGCAGCAGCCTGACCGACCCGAACTCCTCCACTGCCCCTTGCAAACTGTCCCGAGCTCATTAGAGGCAGGAAGAGGATTTTCATTTCAGTTTCACCGCCTCCCTGCGCATGACTGTATGCTTTTTCTGTCATATGTGAATTTTTGCAAAAATGTAGGAGCAGTTCTCGCATCAAGACACATTGTGCAGGATTTGTGCCGTCACCTTTTGCCACCCGAGGAGCTGCTGGACGAGGTGGTCCGACTCCGACTCTCCGCCCCCATCTCCCTCTTCACCAGGGTGAGACGCTCCGTGGACATGCTTTTCCTGACGGGAAGGAGGGAGAGAGAAGCGAGGTCGTTCAAATCGTAATAATTTACATTTAATCAAAGCCGGTGCTAAAAATAAACCGACTGCTTAATTAACTTGAGCGGTAATTCAGATGTGTGTGATGTGATTCAGCTGCGAGGACACTTTGTGATGACACTGCAAAAAAAACCTGCTTGCCGTTTCTCCTTTTATTGCCAAAATATTGAACAATGGTAACAACAGCAGCATTGTTTTCACACAGCTGGCAGGCAAACAGCTTTGGGTGATGCTGCCAATCATGTTTACGAAATAAAACCCTTTTTGTAGTTCACACTTCTAAAGCTCTTGTTTTAACCACAGTTTAGCCTTTTTCAGACACCTATCGTGAGTGCACAGGTGGTTTTCCTTTCTTTAGTGTCACATCTACCTTTTGATGGACTGCAGCACCTCTTTCTTTGGAGAAGAAGGAGAGGAGAGCAGGCGTTTCTGCTGCACGTAGCCATTACTCAGAGGTCTGGAGGGGAGAGCCTGCAGCAGCTGGCGCACTGAAAATGAACAAAATGAGATTAATCAAAAGAGGCCAGATGTTCCCAACTCTGAATGTATATAAAAAAGTGCATTGCTGGGGGTTTGGATGGAACTTAAAGGTGGGAAGGCTTGAGTACTGGTGTGTGTGTGTGTGTGGGTGTGTGTGTGGGGGGGGGGTAGCCATGAACAGTGGGACAATTTGGGACTTTCTGCAATAATCAATGATTTTGATGGTCCAGTTATAGTCTGAGGAAAAAAACTCTATGGTTGTATAAAATTACATTTGTAATCGGAGATTACGGTTTGTGATTTTTAAACAGTTGTTGCTGTTTAACACACAAATAATACATGAAAATAATAAATACAATTATCAAAAGTGTATTTCTTTGGCATTAAAGATATGCTTTTTCAAAAAAATGGTTGTTGTTGAGTTGTTAGGGTTAATGATAATTGTAATAATGAGAAGAAGAAGAAGAGTTTTTAACGCATCTCTAAAGTGTCTTTGAGTACCATGACAAGCGCTATACAAATAAAATGCATTATTAGTAATTATTATAAGAAGAAGAAGAAGGAGGCCACAATTTACACGATTATTGAGAGCTTTGGAATTGATGATGAGGATCCTGAAGTGGATTGGGAGCCAGTGAAGGTGTTGCAGGACGGAGGCTACGCACCCACCCATCATCACACTCACCCTTTGTGGGCGGAGCCGGTGCACTGGAGGCCAGGGATCTCCTCCCGGCGGCGTGGACCGCGCCGGGCTGCATCGCCTGGCTCTGCTCCTCGCAGTAGCCCAGGCGGCGCAGGGCGTCGGCCAGCGCCGCCTTCAGCAGCTGGATCTCATCCTCCTGCAGCTGCAGCCTCTGCTCCAGGTGCGAGACCCGGTCCTCCATGTCCATGTTGCTCCCGGCCGACACCGTGTCATCTGGTCGGAGAGAGAGACAGCCAGGAGGAAACTTGAGTTTGGAGTAAGTCTGAAGCAACGAGTTGGAAAAACAAACAAAGAGAGGCGACTTTTAAATCACCTGTAGATGTTTGTACAGTCTAATGCAGCGAGGCCGGGCTGGTGTGGTTATCATAAAAATAGAAAGAAACAAGAAAAAACTTGTGTGTTTGACTCATAATGTTGAATTGATTTTCATGGGTAGGATGAAAGCACAAAGTGAGATGCAAAATCTCCAGTGTATCAGAAGACATACTGGAGTCAAAAGGGTACAGAGATGGTCTCCCTTGAGTACTGATCAGACGGAATGCAGGAAGAAATAAAAAAAATTGTTTAAAATTCAAAAAATATTTGAAAAGGATCTTAAATAAATGCAGCAAATACATTTTATCCTCACAACAGTCAAATGCATTCAGATCTGCTGCCACTCTGCCACAATCAGGGGTTTTGAGTTCCTCAGTTGGGACGGGAGCAAACAGGAAACTTGACTGCTTTTAATAATTTAGACTTTGTGTGAATGTCGGAGAAAGAGGAGAGCAACAACAACAGCCGCGGGTTGTGTGGCTGCCTTTTTTTAACCACAGCCATTGAGATTAGAAGAGGAAAAAAAAAAAAAAAAAAAGGGATGAAGTTGCTGACAGAAACAAAAGCTTTGCTGTCTTGGGTTTCACTCTACTGCATTATTTAGACTCCCCGCGGAGGTGTTGACAACCCGTGGCGCAGATAAGATGTTTTTTCATTTGCCAAGCATCAAAATTTCAGATTAAGTTTTTAAAAACATATTCAGAGCGGAGAGTTACCTCCTGGGCCTGCAGCACCTACAAGTGGTGAAAGGCTGCATAACATTTTAAATGAAGCCAACCAGGGTTTAATAAATGACTGATACTTACATTAACTGACTAGAGGGGAATTTAGTGCACTATCAAAGGACACACACACACACACACACACACACACGGAGCTGGCTGATGCATGCAAGGAAATAACTGCTGCAGCACACGGGTTACGAAACCTCGGGGTTCACCAGTATTCATCATCGCTGCAATCCCAAAGCCATGGATGTGTTGGCCCCGCACACACCACCCTTCATCCTCTGCCTTCACATTTTGATCTTTTTTCTCGGGCAATCGTCCACCATCCCGCCACTCACCGCCATGACATCATCGGAGGCCGACCAGATTACCACTGGCATACTGCCCGGCCTGGATTATTAATCTGCGGCCCACATTATCAGATTACGGCCCAATAAAGTTGGAAACGAGCCGACAGAACTCAATTCTCCTCAAAACTCCTCGATTTAAAGCAAGTAAACCACACACCCATACTTGACGTTCATATGTGATCAGATATTTCCAATGGTGATGAATACTTAAATACCATTAATCTAAGCATAATTATTTCTGCAGTTCCTGTTCGACATGTGCGGCTCATTTCAAATCCACCCACAGCTGTAAAATGGGTCAAATTTACATCTACAAAATAGATCAATATGAAATGAAAAAAATAGAAAGACAGAAAAATTAAAATTCAAAAACCTGCATCATCTTTTTAAATAACAGAAAAAATGTGCAGATGTTGATCTACCCGACTACCGCGGCCTTTCCTCTGCGTCCTCATTGTTTTCATGAAAAGGCCACGCACACATTGACACCATTTCACAACCTCGTGCTGCAACGGCTTAAAGTATTACTTTTCACTCGGCGTCAAAGGTGTACGCACTGCAAAAAAATGAATCACGTCATACGGCGCGAGCCGCTGCAACGCTGCCAGGACGCCTTGGCTCGGCTCGGCTCGGCTCGGCTCAGCCCGGGTCGACTCTGCGCTGTAAACTGAGCCGAGGGGCACAGGCGGCCCTGTTACTGTTACTGTATCGCATTTCGCAGTCAAATGAGAAAGGA
The DNA here is from genome assembly GCA_903171835.1 of Mullus surmuletus. Taxonomy (NCBI): domain Eukaryota; kingdom Metazoa; phylum Chordata; class Actinopteri; order Syngnathiformes; family Mullidae; genus Mullus; species Mullus surmuletus. The sequence goes on from CAESWR010000966.1 coordinate 28,594, forward strand.
AGGGGCTGCACGGAAATCAATCGGCAGATTTACATACAGATATAAAGTGTAGGGGAGATTTGCATGGCAGGATTGTGCGATAAAGCAGAGATATGTCAAGTTAGGTCAGAGGATTTTCTTTCTCCTTTACCCTCTGATGTCTTGTAATGTTGGAATGATCCGTACAAATGTGCTTCTTGCTTAAGAACAGAAATCACCCAGTGGTCAAAAAAGGAAAGTGTTCGTGGGAAGGATTAGTAACATTACCTGTTAATTGTTTGGGCATTTTTCATAGATAAATTATTCAGTATCACAAACTTTTATGAGGCATGTTGGTTTTCCATTATTTAAACAGACATGCCCTTTTCGAGCGCCTCTCTGGTTGCCTCTTCACCCTGATCCATCAGACGCGATAAATGAATAATGTAAATCAGGACTGTTTTATCATGGTACTAATAAAATCATCTCTCACCTCCTGATGGACGGATACGCACAGCCTTCTTTTTATGATCAAATCCATATCTAACATCCCTCGCTTTATGTGGAGAACCCAACAACACAACTTGCTTTTCCACATATTGCAGAAGAAATGTGTTCTATAATTTCATACAAGGGTGGATGAGGCTATAAATATAAAGTAGCATCGGTCGATCTGCATCGGGAGGGAAGAAAATAATGTGTACTGCCCAATCCATATTTGTAGAGGACAGATTGAGGGTGGGAGGAGGAAGAAAGATGGAAAGAAATGACACAAAGTGGGAGAAGAGAAGGAGGAATTACTATTTAACTGAATATAGAAATAATCAACTTTAGCCAGATTTCTGTGACCATTAAGACGAACTGAACAGAACAGAAAATTGTCTAATGAGAAGTAGGTCCAAATGAAAGAATCTTGGCAAAAATTTCCAACACACAAAACAAACAAAAAATGTGAAACAGTCAACATGCATCACACACTCCTAACCTGCTTAGAACCAGTGTTTATGGATTTATGAAGCAGAATCACCATTTTACAACTCATCTGGTCTGTAGCAGTTGGGATTACTGGTCTAAACTGGGTTTGACCTCAGTTTATGTGCTGTCGGGATGTCACTCCTGTATCTTTTTCGCACTCAGAAAACATTGGCAAAGTGGCTTTACAGATTCCAAAAGCCGTAATATTAGATCACCGTGAGCGATCGAAACACAAAAAGGGACGATCATAAGTAGAACGCTTTGTTGAGCCTGTTTGCCCCGTCTAAAGCCGTGTTCTCATGCTGTCATGTGTGTGATGTTATGGACCGACACGACCTAGCACACCATCACCGGACCCCTTCAGCATGTGGTGAATTTGGAACAAATCGCAGTAAACAGAGCTAAGCAGCTGTGCGTCAGACAGCTGTTGATGTTAAAGTAGAGGAAAACCACATTAAAACATGATGCAAACCCCCCCGAAACAAAACCAAACATACAAATTCAATCTGATTCATGTGGCATTAGTATGGAGATGGGATGCAGCGGCTGCAACGCTGCAGAGCAGCAGAGGCAGCAAGGTTCACCTTGTCATCCTCTGCTGCCTGAGCACCTGTTTAGAAAAAAACCCCAAAACAAACACACACAGCAGAGCCGGCCACTTTCGCCCTTGAATCCTAACACACAAACACAGTTCCGCTTCGGCAGTATTCCGTTTCGCTCTTTCCAGACCAGAGGCCACGTCTGCTCGACATTCAGCAGACGAGGCGCTCCCACGTTGTCCCACCGGCTAACTTCCATTGCAGCGTGGAGGGACATTAGTGTGACGCGCTGTGTAGCTCCGGACACATGGAAGCTATCACGCAGGGAGGCGATCAGCAGGCAGACGCGAGGAGATAGGGGGGTGGGGGGGTGGATGGAGAGATATGGAGGATGAAATGGGAGAGGGAAGCCTTTAGGGGTGAGTGGGGGTGAGAGGGGGGGGGGGTGATGGAGAGAGGGGCAATGCATGGGGGAGGTCGTTGCGG
>CAESWR010000966.1:33422-45411 GCA_903171835.1 Mullus surmuletus
ATGAGAATAAGAAGCCAGAGAAATGCAAAAAAACAGAGATCATAGGTAGAGATACTGTAAGCAGCAGACATTTTTTTGTTGTTATTCCTGCAAAAAGAAAAAGAACCCCCCAAAGTGCAGCTCATGTGAATGCAGTCTAAAACCATCACAGACGCTAATTGGTGGATCAGCTGACGCAATAAGCGTCAATTAGGCTCCATTGTGGGGATTATTCCACGCATTTAACACGGAAACACTGCACAATAACGGGACTATCGTTTGTGTCAGGCACTCTCGGATGCCGGGGGGGTGGAGGGGGATGGAGGGGGGGCTGTGTGCGCTGAGGTGAGACGGGCAGCCGCTCACCGTTGTTGCAGTACTGTAGCAGCAGGTTGGTGCTGTCACACAGGCTCCCGCACGAAGCGATCCGCTCCGACATCCTCCGCTCTCCTCTGCCTTCCTCTCGCGTCGCGGCTCTTCCTCCTCTCATTCGGCTCCTTTGTCCTCCTGTCGCCCCTTCCTCGTCTGTCTCACCTTCATACACCGAGCGACCGACACACACACACACACATACACACACACACACACACCTTTACCTGCCGCCGCGCTCACTCCTCTCTCCCGCTTCAAGCTCACCGGCGGCGTTAAACTCACGTAGAGGGGTAGCGGTCGCTACTTCCGTTTTCGACTTTCAAAGTAAGAGCTGGCTCGATGATGCGTAATCCACTGAAATGTTACATACATATAATTGTGTATTTTGACTTCAACATAATTAGAAAAGCAATGTCTTGACTTACATCTCAAACGATGACGTTAATTAAGTGGATCTGTGAGATTTCTGACCAAAATCCCCAAACTTGTAGTGTGGAATGAAGGCAAACGCTTCATTGTCATTTGCCTAAGTGCACCCTAATGTATATGTTTTAGGCTATATAATGTCACCCATTGCACCCTTTTGTGTTTTCACTTATATACGGTATACTATTCTGTTTATTCTATGTTTCTTATTTTGTCTGAGCTTTTCCTCAAATTGATGTTGTTGTTGCCTGCTCTGTGTGCCCTTAATTGCCCCCTGCGAGCAAGATGTCTGACTCTGAATCTGAATTCAATTGTCCCACATCCAATTTGTCCGCACACAGCGTAGGTGAAGTCGTTAACAACCGTGCAAATGCGCCTTTATTTTGAAATCACAACACTTGTCTTCCGGTAAAGATCGACTTCATCCTGCTAGCTTGCCTAAACATCCGCCCCCTATCTGCCTTGCGTAGTGCTGTTACGATGGCAACAGCCTCTCCGTCGGCTCCGGCTCATATTCATAGGCGCTCCGACCATCACAGAACGGTGCGTTTCTGAATGCAAACTATGGTTTGTCGGAGGAATCAAAACCAAACTGGTGGATTCGGTCCCAAACACATCTGCGAGGAGGGTTTAAGGAAAGGAAAGAATTGTGAATGTTGAAGTTGAGTTTGTGAATAATTAATTGGCGGGAGACGTGCTCCACCTGACGCACGTGTTCGTAATTGATGCCGACCACGAAGTGAGATGGACATATTTTTTAACGACGTAGATAATACGTTTCTACTGAACAGGAAAACAAGCTCAAAGAATTGCCATCCACCTCACTCGCCGTTTGTCACGTTAAATTGAGCTTTATGTTTCTATATTGCCACCATTGTGACAGAAGGACATGTCATGGCTGTGTGATCCCCAGTGGGCAAAGGATGACATTTTTATTGAAACACATCTCCCTCTCCAGCAATAGATAATAAAAACCCCATTGTATTAATATTATTATCTTAAACAGTTACGCAAATATCTTTAAATATCATTTAAATGGAACCTCACCGCTATCAACGCAGCCATCCAGTGTACTCGCAGTGAGGCAGTTCCTCATTGTTGCCACTGGATGGCAGCATAAACTACTGGCTTCGTTAAGAGGGATCCATTCCTTACTTTTTTTTAAATTGTAGAATCAATCTTTATCTGTCTACATTATTTCCCAAAAAGAAAACACATTTTATTATCTTTATGACCTATTAAACTACGTTTGTTTTTCAAACATTTGTTTTTGTGGGGCAAATGCATTGAAAATGTGCTGGATGAGCGGTTACAAATAGTTTATAAGTACGTTGTTCGCACAGACAGAAAACTAAATCTTACTTTTAAATAGCGTCTTCAGTATGCTCCTTACAAGTGTCATCACTGCAACTTTAATCTGATTAGAGTGAGATTTGTGACTTAGATTGATAAAAGACACAGATAAAAGTTTTCTCTCCATGTTTCTAATCCTCCCTTTTTTTTCTCCCAACACAAACTGTACATAACCACGGGGAGAGACCACCGGTGAAGACCAGACTATAAGAACACCTGAAGAAAATCACATGTTTTTAGTTGTAAGAGTAGCATTTATTAAACAAATTACTAGAAATTGGTTAATGGATCATGATTTGATAATTCTAAATGGAAGGATCTTGTAAATGAGATATATGGGATGGAGAAAATAACAATGAGACTTAAACATCAAGTTTATATTTTTGAAGAAAGATGGGAAAATGGGTGAGGTATTCAACAAACAATAGACTTAATGACCCATGATTTTTGTGTATGTTTTGTATCCGAAAATGTCTATACATCTGTCCATGTCGTTTATATCAGGTACCCTTTGAACGTCTGTTTTGTTTTGTGTTTTGTTGTCTATTTAGTACAGTTGTCGTCCTTTTTGTTCTTTTAAAAAATACAAATAATAAAAAAGAGATGCTCACATAGATGAATACAATGCATTACACACACAAAAACAAACTTCAACTGCACCTTACCTGTTCACTGCACCTTATACTTTATTTTTACACTCTTACCTTATTTTATTTTGCACTACAGTTGATACCGTCACTAGTGTTTATTTAATACTGCCTATTTATAAATTTTTAATTCATGTATATAATGCATATTTGTACACTTTGTACATCTTTTACATTCATGTATATTCCATGAATATATCTTTATCTTTAGATGTATGTATATTGCTTAATAGGTTTAGGTTGTCATTGTCTCTGTGTGTAATGCTGCATCTACGCAAACATTTCCCAACTTGGGATCAATAAAGTATATCTATCTATCTATCCATCTATCTAAACAACACAAATAGACAGGGGGTCGGTGCGCATGCGCATATCCGCATAGTTTGTTTTCGTCACGTGACACGTGACGTCACTCCGCAAACTGTTACTGAGCATGTGTTATTTTTTCTCTTGGTGAAATGATGAAATGTCGCGAAACCCTCGCAGCTGACGTGTGACTGACATGTGGCCCCTCACTCAGGTCCTCCTTCTCTCCTCCTTTCTTACTTTATTCACCTGAGCTGCTGAGGAGTATCAGCTAACATTAGCATTAGCATTAGCGAGGAAGGAGGAAGAGGCGTCATTTCCCTCCACCGAGCACTGGCTGAACTGAAAGTAAGTTTGTTTCAAAGATAACAAAGATATCAGTAAACTCTTGAGGCGTGGGTTTTAGTCTTTGCAAACCACTAAATTAACTTGTCAGACTGCAGGTTTACTTGGTTGTAGATCTATTAAGATGCTTTTCTAGTCGTGCACGATGCCTGCAGGAGACAACCTCATGTCTCATATTTGGCCACATTAACAGTGCATTCTGCCTCAGCTTGGCTGTTCGAGGCCAAGTATTTAGACTTTTACTTACTCCTTAAAGTTTGCATCACACTAGGCCTTATAAACCAGGTGAAAAGCTTAGGGTACGTGGGTTAAAGTCCCTGCTTTTAAATCTAAACTGTTTCACCTGATGATGTCATTATTATTTCCAAAGCCTTTGTTGTCTTAAAGGACGTGTAGATCAGATGGTTCAGTAGTTTTAAGAAGCCGATCTGCTGCACAGGGTACAAACGGGGGTCAGGGAGGATTTCAGGAAGCACCATAAAGAGCAAAGGTGGCGTTGAGGTAAAAGAGAAACATCTGTCACCAGTATTAACAGTAGTGAAATGGCAAAGATGTCAGCTAACCCTTTCCTCTGTAAACTCTTTGACAGTATTATGAGCAAGTGTCAACTAACGGTCCTCCGCAGGTTATTTTTCCGCCATGCAGAACCGGGCCCGGCAGAGGGGTTCCCACATGGGCCTGCTGCTCCTGGCCTCTCAGGTGTTTCAGGTGGGGTTGGACAACATCCCACCGGTCACCCTGGGTGCTCTTGCACTCAACGTGTACCTTTTCCTGTTCCCCTTTGCTCCACTGATGCAGGTAACGAACAAAGACCTCGCTCATTGAGTGGGTGCGCGATAAACGGGGGACACCTGCACCATGTAATTCATCCGCAGAAATAACTGACTCTGAAATTCCAATGGGTGATTTCTCAAAAAAATAGTCTAGTATATTTGTAATCCATTTGACACGTGGGCACTGGAATCGCATAGACCTCCACCAAGGGCGGTATAAAATATAGCTTGTCTTTTTAGCCAGGTTTTTATGGCTCTGTTCTTAATTGCATTGGATTCCATCGTTGCCCTTTCTTCCAACGCACCAACACATTCCATGTAATTCATTCAATATCCCGTAATTTTCCTGCTAAAAGACAGATAAATGAGCATGCACAGATAATGACTTGTATGAACAAAATAAACTTTAGTTGTGGTAAAAAATCAGTAATGGATCAATTAACGATCAAGCTTCCCTGCTGTTAGAGCACGGTGGAAGCTCACTGTCTCGCTCACTGCCTGGTCAAGCCTGTGTAGAGAGGACAACTTATGGAAATGCAATATTGAGTCAACTGACCTCTGCACCATCTGTCAGGAACAACACCTATATCACTGCCTTGAACCATGAAGTCCTTGTCATTAATGAACACTTGCCCAATCCATCCTCAGGCCTGCATAAGCGTCCAGCATGCGTACTGGAACCGTGACTTGCGACGCTTCCTGCTGTCCCCGCTGCACCACGCCGACGATTGGCATCTGTACTTCAACATGGTGTCCCTCATTATGAAAGGCATCAAACTGGAGCGGCGGCTGGGCAGCGCCTGGTTCTTCTACATGCTCTCCGTCTTCTCTCTGCTCACCGGGGTGGTGTATGTGGCGCTGGAGGCGGCGCTGGCTAAGCTCACCCAGGACCAATCACACAGCATGGTGTGTGCTGTCGGCTTCTCAGGTGCAGGATTCTTTGGCAAAATGCTACTTTTTGTGTCTCACAGTGTAGTTTACAACTGGTTTGAAGCCGGCCTTGCTTGTTAAAGGGATAATTCAGATTTTTTTTTACATGAAGTTGTTTGAGATCCTCACCATCTTCCCCTACTGCTTCCCGTAGGCGGAGTTCCTCCCGGTTTCGGTGTTGCAGAAAGTAGTTCCGTCTAGTTGCTGGGGTCAAAGAGATAAAGCGTTTTGCTCCAAAAAGCAACATGCTTTAAATCCATTTGCTTTACAAATTCTTTGGTGGGAAAATGTTTGACTTCGCAATCACCCGGCACTATTTTTCCTCCATTCATATCACTGCGCGTGCCATCATCAGCTGTTTTATGGCATTTAGTGCTCGGAAAGACGCATCGCAGCAGTCTCCTTCCGCCTCCTTTCTCCAGTTGGAGCACACAATTGTACAAACAGAGGGAAAATAGTACCGGGTGAATGCAAGGTCTGACTTTTTCACGGCAAAGAATTCGTGATGCAAACGGATTACTCTTTTGAATGCATGTTGATATTTGGAGCAAAACGCTTAATTCGTGTAACCTCAGAAACTAAACGGAACTACTTTCTGCAGCACCAAAACTGGGTTCGAACTCCGCTCATGGGACGCAGTGGGGGAAAAGTCACTGCTGATGAACAACACTGATGCTGAGGATCTCATACAACTTCATGTCATAAAATCTGTACTATCCCTTTAACCTATGCTCTGTGCTCATATGTGCCCAGGTGTCCTGTTCGCTCTCAAAGTGCTCAATAACCATTACCACCCTGGAGGCGTGACCTATGTGATGAATTTCCCCGTGCCCAATCACTATGCCAGCTGGGTGGAGCTTGTGCTGATCCACCTAACAGCACCTGGGTGAGTTACTGATCATGTCTATACCTGAAATTCAGAATCCACATGTCAGGCATAATAGAGCTGTGGTACAATCGATGGCTATATGCGGACCTAAAGGCCCACTGAGGTGGGCAGGGGGTCATCATGTGTGTTTGTGTGTGTGCAAAAGGAGAAACACAAGTCTGCAACCTCACATTTTGATGACTTCCAAACCTTGGCGTCCAGGCTGTTTGATGTTGTGGCTCCAACCGCTCAGCAGATGGCAGCATCGCTCCTTTTAAGAGTCAATCTGTTCTCCGCTCTGCAGGACTTCCTTTGTTGGCCACTTGGCGGGTATCCTGGTGGGTTTGCTCTACACCATGGGACCACTGAAGAAAGTCATGAAAAGATGTGCAGGTGTGAATGTGTGTTTGTATATCGCACAAAAGCTTTGTGTAAAACTGTAAATCTGAAAGACACTTTTATATTGCGACAATCCCGCTGTATCATTTAAAATGTGTAAAGGTTTGAATCCGAGTTATTTTGTTCCATCCTATATAATCCGTGTTATTTATATAGTCAAACCTGATTCTTTGTTTGTAAGAAAGAGATAATTCCAATACTAGAATGGTATTTCAGTATCCTTGTCTCAGTCCTTATGGTATTTCATGTACAAATGTCATTTCTTGCTGTTTGAACAGAAATCTGTGCTCTGTGCTTTCTCAATAGAATTAGTGACATCAAGCAGACAGAACTTCACATCAAACAACTTCTACAGATCCTCAGGTGCAATACTCCTCACGGAACTTTAGAAACTAAAGTTCTTCCCGAATTCTAAAAGCACGGTAGACTATTGTTTAAAGTTTGATGGAATTGTGGCCTCTACAAGTTGATACCATTGTCTTGCAGCCTCCTGGCATGTCCTAATTTTTCCGTAAATGGTTGCAACATTAGGGTTAACACTCAAGATTGACTCCTGCTGACTCTATTAGGAAAAATCCTTCATGCCTGCTGATATTTGTGTTTTGTTTCTCTAGTAGTAACGGTATCAGAAAGTCACAGAAAATCAAGGTCACAGAAAGTAACAAACGTAGTAACAAAAAGTTAAGGTCACGTTTACTAGTCCTACATAAACATTGCAGTCCCTTCATTTTAACAAATGTGTGTGTGCTTAGGCTAAAGTGGCACTCATGGAGGCAATGTTGTCCCTTAATATTAATAAATGTGTGTGTGTGTGTGTGTGTATGCGCTTAGGCTACAGTGGCACTAGTGGAGGATACTCATACTACCATCCATATGCAGACTACACAGCAGACTCATCAACATATTCAGGTGGAATGACAGAGGAGGAGCAGTTAGAGCAGGCCATCAGAAGCAGCCTGAATGACAGAGGTCAGAAGATGCTCACAAGTCTGAATTTTTGGATATTAACTGATTATTTTTCGACCATGTTTTGCTCTGTAGGACCAAACAGGCAGAGTGGGTGCTCTTCCTCCATATGGAAAATAGTAACGGTATCAGAAAGTAACAGAAAATAAAGACCACAGACAGTAAGAGAGAAGTAGTAAGAGACATAGTAGTCCAATAAACATTCCAATTTTGGCATTTTTGGATAACTCAATTTAAGTAGGACAACACAGAATAATTCTAGTTTTCTTAAGGAAATGTTTTCTCTTGATGTTAATAAATGTTTATGTGTGTGTCTGTGATTAGGCTACAGTGGCACTAGTGGAGGAAACTCATACTACCATCCACATGCAGAAACAGCAGACTCATCAACTTACTCAGGAATGACAGAGGAGGAGCAGTTAGCGCAGGCCATCAGAAACAGCCTAAATGACAGAGGTGAGAAGATACTAAGCAATTTTTTTTCTCAAGCCTGAAGTTTTGGATATTAACTGTGATTATTTTTCAACCATGTTTTGCTCTGTAGGACCAAACAGGCAGAGTGGAGCTCCTCCTCCATATGGCTTCAATCTCCCGGAGGCAGATGCGAGTGCGGAGGAGCTGAGATGGAGGAGAATGAGGAGGTTTGACCGCTGAGCAGTGACGCAGCAAAGGGGAACGATGTTTTAAAGACTGGACAGAAATTCTCTCACACTGCCTGGTTGGAACACTGTCATGCGCAGACTAAGAGGAACACGGACGAGAAGGTTTTACCACTCAGACCGACACACTCCGCAGCTCTGGTACTGCGGAACCTCTTTAACATATATATAACGCACTGAGGGGTCATAAACCCGACAATCAGCTGAGGTCAGACCATTTCTGATGCCATCTTCACATACTACTCGACGTTTTCCAGCTGACTTTTTATTGTACTGCTTTGTTGTTTGAGACAGGAAATGAAGAATGTATTACTTTGCTCTATTTTTTTTATTTCTTGGGGTGCAATTTGACATACTTTCAATACAAAGAATTTATAGTTGAAAATCTGATTGTCTTTCACATGCATCATTTGATTAAGATATGCAGCTTTCAGTAACATAAGGCCATTACATAGTAGATATGGAAAGCAGGGTTGTGCAAAATTCTTAATTTAAATCCCATGTTGGAATCTGAATCGGTTCCGCCACATGGAATCTTGTGAAGTAGCTCAATTCAAAATCAAGATATTTTATTGAAAAGTATTCAATTCAGTGGAATTTCGCACAACCCCATTTCAAAGACAATAACATACATAAAAACATACATATTTCATGCTGTCATAAAATATTTAAATGTAAAAGTCCTTTCCTTCCATCATGAAAGGAGATGGAGTTTGACCACTTTCTTTCACCCTAACCACATCAGGCTCGACCTACCTTTAAAAGTAGTTCTGAGAGCATGCATGCTTCTCATGCTTCCGTGTCAGTAAGACTTTAAACTAGCGTTCTGATTTTTTCATGCTTTTTTTTGACTACCACAGTTTTTTTAGTTGTGTTTTGTTTTCCTGCTTCAACTAAAAAGGCAACAAGCTGTCTGTGATCAGGCTCTGAAGTTCACTGTTCCGCAGGGTTTTTTTGTGCTATAACGAAGCTACAGAAATGTTTACTGCAACAACATCCAAACAGCAATCTTTTTTCATGTGTATCTTATGGATATGTGACACAGTGATTTCGGTTTTCAACAGATTAACAGCAGATTATTCTGGATCGCAGCAAATATTCATAACTGGCTTCCTGCAACAGTTGATGAGTGAAAACAATGAATTTGTGATAAATCTTTTTTTCATAAAAATCAGTTCTCTTCTACCTGCTTTTTCAGTTGATGCGATTGGTCAATCAGATTATATTTTAACAAACACAATAAAACAGTTAATTTTCCAGTCTTTAGAATTTTAAAGTATCTCACCAGCAGTCAAGGTTTTTTTTCGCTCATTTAAACCACTCACACAAAGGTTATTAAAAAGATTGACACTTTCTATAAGCAGAGGTATCGAAAGAATGCCGAAGAAGTAACCTAGCTGACTCTGGCTGTGATTTGCCCAAAGCCCTGAGGCATGATGGGAAAAGTAGGACAGCTTAAATTAGAGCCATCACTCCACATGGGTCTACACCAGTGGATGCGATCGAACCGTACAGTGCGTCAGCAGGGTGGTAAAGTTCACCCGCTTAAATATCCATGCCAAAAGTTCCAGGAGGCAGACACTGACACAGTGGGTATGTGTGTGTGTGTGTGTGTGTGGCGGGGTTTGTAGATTTCACACCGTCAGAGTGGAAGCTGAAGTGGCGCACGGGGCCCTGACAGATCATGAATGAAGGCGGATGCAACGTGACAGGGATCGGGATGACACTCAGCAGAGGCTCATTGCAACATGTTTGCAGCATGGGTGCACATTAAACACGCCTCTTCGCCATGATGCTAGTTTTATGTCCTCCTCTGGTGTGTGTGCATGTCACGGGAGCCATATCTCTGTTCCTCGCACCTTTCCTCTCACACTTGTCCTGCGATGAGCCCTGCCCGCCTGCTGCGACACGCTTCCCGAGCATTAAAATCCAAGCTGAATGATCCTTTTACCGGTCTGGCCACGCCGGCGCATCTGTGTGAAAGCTGCCACTGAACATTTCATAGTTGTTTTTGACCACTCGGGCTAACCTGTCACGATTGCTGACGGCCAATCAGGCGATCGGGACCGAGTTGACAGGTGGATGTCACCATGGCAACAGCAGTGAAAGAGCAGCCAGATAAGATGAAGCTGGGGGGAAGCGAGGGGACCCTGTTCTGGCACGGCATCAGGAAAGCCTGGGAGGATGTTTGGCCTTCCTCTGCAGGGGCGCAGCAGGTAAACGTCCCCCCCGTCCAGATTTACCCCCAAACTGTGTACAGCAAATCTGCAATGTTTGTCAGCAAATGGCACAGATTGTCCCACTACCGTGACATTTGATTGGTCTTGGTTAAGCAGCTTAAAAAAAATCCACAGCACTTCAACATCACTAAAATGTACAGGTTTCAAACATACACCGGCCAGTCAACATCATAATTTAAACCTTATTAAAGGATTAAGGGGAAGGGAAATGCATGATATGTTGTTTGGAAGTTCTCAGAGGGGTTTTGTTAAGAAACACTTAATAGGCCTTTGTTTACAAGAAAAAAGTCCACTGTCCACATAGCATTGTTTAACAGGGAGTTAACTAGGAGACACGGCTCTGTGTCCCACTGAGCTCGTCAGGTTCGGCGAGCACTCACTCAGCCGTTGAGAACGCCGAGTGTTTTCTGTATGCGAAACTCCATTTTCGTTCCCCAGATGGCGTCTGTTTTACACTGAACTGAGCTAACCTCTGGTGCAGGTGCACCACTGAAACACACAGTGCAGGATGGGTTTCTTTTTTTCCCCTTCTCTTTTTTTTCTAGGTTGATGCAGCAATCCACTGCTCAAACCAACAGCAAAAAGCAACAGTTCATACATTTGAATATCGTGAAAAGTCTCTTACATAGAGAGTTATGTGCAGTTATATGTGCAAAATGAGCATCGGAACCAGTATTGAGGGTATAAATGTAGATACTGTTCAGAATGTAGACACTCCTGTTGGTCCGATGTGATATTATAATACTTAAAGGGACCAGAGTTGTGAGGTGTAAGCATCAGAAATACAACAAACAAGCAAATATTTTACTTCACCATTCACCACTGACTTAAATGATGGAACAACAAAATGGAGATCTGCACACTAAAGTTACAATTTCAACTTTCTAACATGGCGACCTCAACAAAGCTCTATATCAGCGAGGGCACGTAGGGGACGCCGAAAACTCACTGACCTAAAATACCCTTTGGCCCTCTTTTTCCACAGCTTTAAAAGAGGGATGTGCCCCACGCCCCTTCACTGCCATGTAGCACATACCCATGATGCTTTTGGAGAGAGGGAGCAAGAGAAAAAAAACATTCTCCGCTCAATCCATCGTGAAGGTCGATTCGTATTTGCAAAAGCCAGCTAAGATAACAATGGAGTCCCATGGGAAGGATGAATGCGCCATCACATAAATGAAAAAAGCTCTTGGTGGAAGACAGAGCCAGAATTTTGAGCCACATGTTTTATTATTTATTTCCCCCCCCGCCCACCCCCCCCTCCCCACAGTGCAGTGATTAACTTCATCACACTCAAATCCTGCTTAGCAACCCGTAAAGTCCCGTACAGAATGGTATTAACTTGTGCAGAGGTATAAGCCCGGGGCTCATTTTTAAAACACTTTTATCACTTGTGTGCCAGAGTTAGATACTCCCGCTGATGACTAAAGGAACCGCACTATTTATAGGATAATCTCATGAAATTCCCCCCACCACCACCACCCCCCACACCCCCCCTCCCTCTTATAATTATCTTGCCAACTTTGTTCTCTGCTCTCCCTGTTTATCCCTGCGCCGTCATGGAACTTAATGGAACTTCCTGGTTTGACCACTCACACTCACACACGCGCACACACAGACACACACACACACAGGTGTTTTAGGCCGTAATCAACCATTGATTATTAATAAAAAAAGATAATTGCCCCTGCGCGCTTGCAATAACATTCCCCTTAAACATGGTTTA
>CAESWR010000966.1:70820-91252 GCA_903171835.1 Mullus surmuletus
GTTGTGGGGTTGGAGGGGAAGCAGAAAGGGCTTCTCGCAGCCTGAGTCTTGGCGGGTTTGTGGCGAAGCAGCCGTCTTTCTGTCCGCTGAGCTCCTATCCTTGTTGCACCTCAGGGCCCGAGCAAGCGGAAAGCACCTGACAGTCATGCACACACAGACACACACACACACGCACACACTGTACACAGTGTCACACGCTTGGGACGTGGGGGCTACACTATTTACACACGACACAGACTGGACCGCGATCGCATGCGATAGATACCATGGGTGTTTTCTGAGGGACCTCAGAACCTTCTGGACCTCAGAGGGTTCTGAGGTCCAGGGTTCACATATTTGAGTGCAGGAGCTGAGAGTGACGGGGTCTTTGAATGATTTAGTGCTGCCAGAGATTTTACAGCTACAGCAACGGGAGAGGATCAAATGGGAGACTTGAGGTTCCACAAATTCAGGAACTTGCTGCAGATTGGTTAGTTCTGTTTGTGTAGACAATTGAGAAATAAAAAACACCCCAAATGACACCACTTTAGATTTTGGGTGTTACGTGGCTACAGGTGGATGATCAGTCAGACTGGTCCTCTCTCCATGGGAAATATGTGGGGACTTTAGGACCCTTCCTCAACTGCAGGAAGCCTGAATGAACCAGAATGAACTCCTCGTGGAGGCAAACTTGCAAGTTTCCATTACTGGGAAACCCCTCCTCACTATTTCTCCATTCACACTGTCTTCACTCTTTCCTGTCTGCGCATGGCTGACTGCGCTGGGTTTGCACCTGTTCTCTGGGGGCTGCTCAGAAGTTACCTTTCTGGGAAATCACCAGCTGAGGCAGAAGAAGACGAGACAGATGGAGACAAAGTGGCGACACAAAAAAAGCTGGATTAAATCACCTGAAAAAGTACTTCCTGGAATAACGCCTCAGAGAGAGGATACACAGCAGTGTGAGCTTGGAGGGCGTCTTTTTTCTTTCTTTAAAGGGATAGTTCACCCATATATTATCAAAATGACTGCTATGCCTTAGAGTTGCATTGCAAATCCAAATAATGCAATCAATTAGTGACTTTGTGGACTCATCAATGTCACCCATCCCTTCAATAGCATAGTGGTGAGCGGATAAACAGTGGATTTTCATTTTTGGGTGAACTATCGCTTTAGTGACACATTGAAACCTCTAAAGCTGCTGCACCCATTTTCACCAGTCGGCCTGCAGCGGCTGAAAATAGAAAGCGGGAGATCGGAAGCTCTGTAGCACCCGAGATCTCTGGGAGCTGTGGCCCTTTGCAGGGAGAAACCGTCTGCTCGAGTGGCAGCGAGCTGCGTCATCGTTCCTCCAGGAACTTTAACGAGAGGGCAATTGTTTTTTTTTTTTCTTTCTTTCTCTCTCCTCTCCTCTCCCTCCCAGACTGCAGCCCTGAAAGCTCATCAAACTCCCGGCGGGTGACAGATCTGCAGACACACGCGTCACATCTCGCCTGCTGGGAAAGCAAGCAGCTCTGAACTCCTGCACTCAACATTTTCCAGATAAAAATAAAAATAAATTATTGCATCAGGGAAACAGAGACGACAGAGTATTATGTGTAATGTCAGCCCTTGAGTGTCCCTGTCAGAGTAAAGGGGGAGGAGTCCTGCATGACTCCTCATGCTGGCTTTCATTGGACGATGGGAGGAGGAGGAGGAGGAGAGGTGTCACCCGTTAATTTGAAACAAACAAAAAAAATTGTTGGCGGTTTCTTTCACGTTTCTCCTTAGAAGTTCTTGGAATATTACGAGGGATATGACCTCACCCACTGGCATGCACATGCAGGCTGGCTTTGTTTCCCGCTCACATACTACTCCATGCCGTTCCTCAGCATCTGATTGGCGGCGATGAGCATAACGCTGATGATGAAGGCCATGGCAAAGGCGCAGATGAGGCTCTTCCTCACGCATGTCTGACGGTTCTTCTTTGATGGGTGAACTGAAAGTGAAGTAGACAGAAAAAAAATGATGCTTCATGATGTCTGTCTTATATTTTTACAGAGTAGTGCTTCCTCTTCTAGGTTGTTATCATGGAAAAGACACATGACTCAGATATGCACCTGCAAATCAAAGGGACACTCCCTGTGACAATGATACTGAATTCACAGCCAAGGACATCTGCAATGCATGTATGGTCCACCAGGGGGCCCCGAACACCAAATGGTTACATCCAGCACATTTGGAGCTGTGTGATTCCCATACATAGGATGTACAGGATGTACATTTCGCCTCCTTTGCAAATTCCGCTAAAGGGTTTTATTTTTTATAATATTTTTTTTTTAGGAAACAAATCTAATCAGAATCAAGCACTGGAGAGGAACCAAGCAAATGCTGCAACGAGCAGATGGATGCTCTCATGTGATGCTTACAAAGCAGATATCACAGACTGGGCTGATTAATCTGGACATATTTTTAGCCTTGTTCATATGATGCATGAATGAGAGAAATCAGAAAAAGTAAAGATCTGACTTGAGTCATCTTGCAAATACCAGACTAACAAAGCCGCACAACCTATTCTGGTAAACACATTTCTTTTCATCACAAATCCTGGTTGAATTCTTTGAGGCCACAGGGCATTAAAAGCACACCATTAGCAAAAGAAATGGGCTGGAGGCGTGATGTCACCTCGGTGTTGCCAGGCAGAATTATTAGCTCCGCTCTGGAACCGGGCTGAGAGAGCAGCGGGCGACTGGGAATTGACCGGAGGAGGGGCAGGCGCCGAGGTGAGCGCCACAATTCACAGGACCAGATTCATTTCACAGCAGCGAACATCAGAATTAAAAGGCCCACGGCAACACAGGAATAAAAACTATTGGATAAAACCCATGACAGACTGTATAAATTTAGATACAAAGTTAAGTGCTTGTTTAGGGGAGCCAATTTGATATTCAAAGCTCAATTTACCCAATATGGAGATAGAAATCAGTAAGGGAAAAAGCTGCATCCTCACCGAGGCACAAGGGGCTTTCTAAAGTTGTAAAAAGTAGCTCAGATGATGTCATTACAGACATCTCTGCTCCGACTTTGCAGAATTAAGGAGGATGAAAAGCTGATGAGAGGTGCTGTACATCAATCCGTCAATATTTCAGCTTCTGCTGTCATGACTGTGACTATTTGGAGAAAAAAATGATCTCTTGAGAACCTCCCACTGAAAAATTACAATTCAGAGCGGCAACTGATTGTATCGAGTAGCTCGAGTATTCACACAAAAGAAGACTAATCAGTTGTCAAAATCTCGATACATGAACAAAGACTGGCACCTGGTTGTTGTTTTGTCAAATAGCTAAAAATAATGTGTGCGTAATATGTGTGTAATGCAGCAGCTGTGCCTCAGAGATGGCGATTATGTTTTAATTCAGCATGATTGTTTGCACTGCTTTAAAACAATGAAAGATATTTCTTAAGAACCATTTAGCCATAAGTGATGATTTATTTTTAGTTGGGTTACCGAGTGAATTGTGGCAATTTTGTCTGCACAGACGTGGTTAATAACGGCCCGTTCCGGTGGTGCGGCTTTTTTGCATAAAAATGGAGCAGCAGCTTCACGCTCAAACAGCTGCAAAATTTACAATACCAGGACTTTCTCCTTTTCATATAAGACAGGAAGGAAAATGCCTTTAAATCACAACCTGAGAGCTGTTGGATTTCAATGCGTTTCACATGAATCCACACACACTCAAACAACTGCAGTCTGGGTGTCATCAGGCCGTCTTAGTGAGATCATTTTGTGGTTCAATCAACCCGGGCCGTTTGTCGGTAAGTCAGCTGTTCTTTGCGCCTGCGGTGAAGGCAGCAGGCCGCCGGCCGCCGGCAGCCGGGATGAGTTCACCAGGTGGCTGTAATAAGACGAGCCGGGCCAATGACCCACAGCCGGGCGGCTCGCTCTCCCCCTCTATTTTTAACTCACAATTCAAAAAGCTCCAAAGTCATCAAAAATGCTTTTCCAAGGAAAATATGGCGTGGAAATGAGGACATAAACTGCTGCCTCTTTCCTGGAGGAGCTGACAGGTGAAAAATACAATTCTAGTCTGTCGACACATTGCACGGAGGGGGAAAAAAGAGATATTTGTTCAAACACATTATCAGAGAATGAGCCAGTGGCCAACCAGCAAACTAACGCAGCAGAGCTCGGCGTCAATGTTTAGCTTCAGTCTGGGCCCCCGTGTGTACACGATCCTCGGCAGACTGCAGGTTTTATACTGTGTAACCAGAGTAAATTTGCTGAGAAAAATGGATCCCGCTGCTCACACTCGCTCGGTTAGTCTCATTCACACCTGGAAGCTGACGAGTACAACCACTGATTTGTAGCTGGAAGAAAGGAGGGAATGAGGGAGCAGTTAGGCAGCTTTTTCTTTTTCCCCCCAACACACAGTCTCATCATAGCAGGCTGTCATTGTGACTTTTTTTCCCACTGTTTTTTTCATTGAAAGCGGGTGTGTCACAGACCGCTCAAAACTTGTAGGATTATTCTGATGCGATTTAGGATGTGGTTGAAGAAGAAGATCTGCTCTTAATGTCGACAAAATGTCTGAGATGAAACTGGTGTTTTACTGGTGTAAAACCCAGCTTTTTTTTTAATTCTATTTGTTTTACTCTGTTTTAATTGTGCAGCTGTTTAATGTCTTTCAATCTGTTTCTAATTGTATTCTTTTATCTTGTATTTTTATTCTTTCATTTGTATTTCATTCTTTTATTTCGATTCTTCTTGTTTTATTTATTGTCGGTGTGGGCAGAACACATGTTGACTGGGAGTACAAAATATTCGGACTTGAGAAAGTGTCTTTGTGGCTGACCTCATTACTGCGACCTTGAACGTGTGTCAGCTGTGTGTTAAAACGTAGGCGGAAACAAGCCTTACACTCACTCCATCTTTGCCTGCCCGTGATCTTTGCACCTCCGCCATGATGTCCTTGCTGGCATGTTCTCTATATCACAAGTCAATGCGATTCCGAAGCTGTTATTTTAAGCCTGAAAAGTCGCTCACTGGGGCTTTAAAATATGCATACTGAAATTGAGTAATTAAAGCAAAGGTTTTTTTGCAGATGAGTCGACACAGGGGCGAAGGGGGTGTTGGGGAAAATAGAACAGCTGACTGTAGGAGCGCCGAGGTGGGCAGGCAGTCGAGCTCCAGACATTAACTCTCTGTCTGGCCGACTGAACTCGCCGCGAGCCTCGTAAAACACCTCCTTGGCGGCCCAGAGGAACCACAACGCTGCCAAAAGTCCACGAGTGACTCTCCTTAGTGCACCATTGTGGTTGTGGAAGTAATGAAGTGTGCGGCGATCCGACTCACAGCGGACCACCCGGTTCAGCCTCCTGTATTAGTTTCAGGTTTGGCGGAAGGCGATGTTGACATCAACTATTTCATTTTTAATTTAACAGTTGGATTTATGGAACACCTGACTACAAAAGAAGAAAGGTGGGCAGGCAGGTCAATTTCAAGTGGGTTTATACATTTCAGGGGACAAGAGTGTAAAGAACAGCAATGAAAGAAAAATTAAAGGGATAGTTTGGATATTTTGACATGAAGTTGTTTGAGATCCTCACCATCAGTGTGGTTCATCGGCAGTGCGTCCCGTGAGCGGAGTTCGTTTTGCTCCATAACATTGTATCACTGCACGCTCCATCATCAGCTGTTTAACGGCGTTTATATGCTCGGAAGGAGCCCGCTGCAAAGTGACTTCTCTCCTGTCGCAGCGGTCTCCTTCCACCTCCTTCCTCCTTCAGCTGATGGTGTGCGCAGTAATACAAAGGGAGGGAAAATAGTACTGGGCGATTGCGAGGTCTGACTTTTTCTAGGCCAAGAATTCATGATGCAAATGTATTACTCTTTTGAACACACATTGTTTTTTATCCGTGCAACTAGACGGAACTACTTTCTTCACAGAAACCGGGACAGAACTCCATTCACGGGACTCAGTCGGGGGAAAAGTCACTGCTGATGAACGACACAGATGGTGAGGATCTAACACAACTTCAGGTCAAAAATCCGAACCATCCCTTCAATACTTAAAAGGTCAACATTTACAGCTTCAAATGATGCAGGTGTACAGCGGAAGGTGTGGGCTGTAATCGATATGGCGGCTGTGACATCCATTGATCGGAGTCGCCGCTCAGTCACTCCCTGGACAGCTGCTACTCTGCCGCGTTTCTCCGCATTTGGCACAAACCCGTCTGCTAATGAATCAGTGTCTGGTGAACGTCTATGGATCGGCGGTTACACTCTTTATTCCGTTGTTTTCTAGCCCCACGCCATATTGATTCCACTGCGAGGCGAAGCCAGGGGGGAAATCAGGAGCCTCTTGTGCAACCTCATATATCAGTGAGCTAGAGCAATAAGCACCAGAGCGCCGTGATGAATTGTGCTCTATATGAATTGCGTTTTGACAGGGTGTATCGATTTTTCCGTGACTGAGCGCAGTTTGGTGTCGCCGTGGTGGCAGGTGGTACTCAAGGACTTTGGGACCAACAGATGTGATCACGCCGTGTGCTCCTGCAACGGTTTGGTCTTCATCATAAAAGCAGCCAGAACATCATGTTATCATCAGTCCGTGCCGGTTTTTAAGACGCCGGAGCAATCTTCATCTGTCCTTTGTGACACTGGTAACCCCCCCCCCCCACACCCCCAATCTATGACAGCTTCTGAGGGACATAAAAGTGTGGTGCAGAATCTGGGCAACGTGCTCCAAGACGAAGAGAATAGAAAAGTCTCGCCGTGCTGAAAGATGAGAAAGCACGCTGCTCGACCGCGGTGCCTTCAGGACCAAATGGAAATCGGACGTCTCATTTCCCTCGCATCAAATTCATGGCAGGAAAAAACTGTCGTCTGTGTAAAAAGCTGCATGTTTGGGGGTCGGCTTTCGGAGCAAACGCAACATTTGCAGAGTAGCAAACAGTCTATAATTTTGAATGATTGCATATTTTCGTTTTAGCGGAGTTGAACAAAAAACTACTAAAGTGAGCAGTGAGGTTTCTTTTCATTTACAAGTTAAATGTTCTAACAGAGGAAAACATTTGGCTCCTATTTGGCTGCTGGTCTGACCTCGCTGTGGATAAATAGACACTCAGGCCGAGAGAACAGCATTATGGGTATGTTAACGGGTTCTTTATGGGTAGATTAATCTAAATGAGAATGTTTATTTCGGAGTACCTAACAGCAACAAGCATCTGCTCGTTAACAACTGAGCAGATGCTTGTTGACACGGTGTCCGGCGTGTTTTTGGGGTGCGTGCCTGCCTGCAGCCCCAATAGCAACTTCTGTTCTCTATTCAATTTAAGAGTTCTTGAAAAAAAAATCTCAATTGTCCCTCAGGATGAAAAAAGTCCCCTCCCTAAAAACTGCTGTAAAAATAACATATTAGTATTTTTTCTCTTCGTCTTTCTAATCAACTTCAGCCTGAAATATATATATATCAAATATTAATTATTTGGGGGGATTTTGACCCTCTAAATGCCAGTTTGTTTACGTAACTCCACAGTATTTTAATCGAAAAATATTCTTTAATTTCCATAAAATACAATTCAAGAAGGATTTAATTATCATTAGAGCTTCAGATGATTAAAAGCAACATGGAAGCATTTTTTGGAAGATTTTTTTATAGCAAACTCTCTTATTAGTTCCCGGGGACTAAAAGCGTCTCCCTCCAAAAGACTGCTGTAAAAATGCCATTCATCAACATTTTTTCCAACTTAAAATTAGTCAGTCTTGTGACTCAGCTTCAGCCTGAAAGATACCTATCAAATATCTTTTTTGTGTGCAATTTTGACCCTCTATATGGTAAAAAAAGACTGGACAAAAAACAGAAACCCTTA
Organism: Mullus surmuletus; assembly: GCA_903171835.1. Taxonomy (NCBI): domain Eukaryota; kingdom Metazoa; phylum Chordata; class Actinopteri; order Syngnathiformes; family Mullidae; genus Mullus; species Mullus surmuletus. The sequence goes on from CAESWR010000966.1 coordinate 78,648, forward strand.
AGGGTTAATGTTTCATCAAAATGAATCGTTGTAGTGCTTCCCTAATCAAACCGTAGTCCTTTACCCAGCCTGAAGCAGCAATGACACCAAGCAGTGATTCCGCATCCAAATTAGAACAAATTGAAATGTCTTAAATGGTTCAAAATACGCCACACAATTACCTTTTTTCGAATTAAAGAAGAATGAAACAGTCCTCGGATACCCTCCGCCTCTCTGACATCCATGAATCTTGGATGGCTAGTTTTGCAGAGTGAGGTCATGCATATTTCATCCGCACCACTTCCGAACAGGTGACCAGCTGACGCCGCTCTCTACCGAGGCTCCTAATCAATAAATCAGCAGGCGTGCTACGACTCTGTTGATGAGAGATCTCAAATACTTCCTGACAGCATGTATGACTTCCTGTCTCGACACACACGCGCCATGGATTGTGTGGCGCGCGCACACACTCACACATGTGCTTGCCTCAGTGGCCATTTATGAAGTTCACCTACCTCCTTCAAATTCTGTCTGACAGTTCCCAGAGTTTTGCTTCAAGCTCTCCTCCTCATTGATGATGATGTTCTCGATGTCCTTCATGGTCAGTTGGTCGCGGAAGGCGCAGAACAGGATGTGTTTCAGCTCCTCCAGGGTGATCCTCTGCATGTCAAACTGCAGGAGAAGAGAGAGAGCTTTATTTTTCCTCTTTCTCCTTTCGCTTGAATAATCTGCGTGTGGTTCCGTATAACGCGCGGCTGGCAGGGGAGCAAATCTCTGAACCAAATAAGCGCTGACAGACGTGGCCGGTCTGAAATAACTCCTCCTGAGAGTCTCTGGGATTAGACTGCGAGATGTAAGAAAACACTACAAATAAACTCCTCGGGGAACGCCCACCCGCCGGGCGAAACAATGCTTTGTTCCAATGACGGCGAGTGAGTTTTCACAGCTAGCTAGCAGGGTTGTTTCGAATAAATGCGGGTTGTTTTCCTTGAGGAGGCAAGAATGAGTCCACAGAATATTCCTGTATGTTTTGGAAATAACAACAAGAGCTTAGGACATGCTAATGTTAACTATAAATATCAAATGTCAAAGTTTTCAATGTCCAATGTCTGTTCTTGAATTTCTTCCTAAGATCGCTGAATGAGGTCTGTTGTTATTTCAGGTGTAGGAAAATATACATATATACATCCCGATATTTTTTTTGTCAAATATGAAATGTCACAAGTGGTTTGATTGAAACCAGCTATTTCAATGAACACTTGCAAAAACAATAAACAGGTTCCTTCACCTGGTTCAAACTTGAAAATAACAATTTAAGCATAACAAATACTTTATAACAACAGGAGTGACTTTTTGAAATTATAAAGCTCCTAGTAAGGTGCATAAACAAATCTTGAATGAAAAATGGCTGTAAAATAAAAGAGGCCAATCTTTTTTTGAAATAAATATTTAAAAAAGTATTTGCCAATCTTTTAAGTTTAGTTTGACAACTGAATGGCTTATTAGAATCAAATGACAGATTTTCTCGTCTTTATAACAAATACACTATATAAGGCTATTATCGATATAAACGATATGGTCTCATTCTATATCTTCTTTAAAAAAGATAATTGCCATTTCGATTAATCGCCCAGCCCTTTCTCTATTTACAATTTTGGACACATCCATCTGGCTATCTCGTTCAGACAGATGTTGGGTCAGTGGCTCTGTCTGAGCTGAGGGTGAAGCGTCCGTTTTTCTCCATGTTCACATCAAATATGGCGCTGCAGGTGGCGTCCTCGGTGACCACTTACACCATCTGCCAACCCATATTCGATAAATGCGGTCCTACAAGCGAACAGCCTGGCACGTACGACACCGGCACCTCGGGGTCACCTGCAGCGCCGCCGCCCCTGACCAAACCTCGGTGTCCGATGAACCTCGGCGTCCAATGTGTCGGGAGCGACAACGGGTTGTAAATCAACGCGCAATATTCGAATAATTCTCCACCGCGCACATCGCTGCTCCTTTTGCAGACTTTCGCTGTAATGCATTCACTTTAATCAGAGTGCCGAAGAAAGTTGATGCGTTGATTAAATTGAATATGTCCGAGCGGCGGCCAGAAAGTGATGGATTTATTGTCCGTTTTGAGGATTTACACGGTTCAATCAAAAAAGCGGTGCACGCATAAACATAACAACTCTCAATCCAAAGAGGTTTGAAGGTCTCTCGCTATCGTTTGAGGATTCAGAAGAACTTTTAGTCTCAGGTTTGACTTCGACGAGACCTTGCTGGCCCTTGATTGAATCCTAACCAGACACTTGAGAGGCCATAAATAGCAACAATAAAAGTGATGGAGTGCTGTTTATGTGTTATATGTTTAAAAGCAATATAATTATGTTACACAGAAAATGAAACGCCTCATCAGTATCAATATGACACCAAATCAAAATTAAAGTCTGGAAGCAGAAGGAAGGAATTCCTGTGAAGCACCCTCAGTCTCACACTCACAGCTCGTGTACCAGACTGTTAAGGCCACACACACCTGTTGACTAGCTGATTACACACTTATTTGCTCTCTTTCGCAGATTTTATGGCTGTACAGCTGGAAATATCTCCCTCTGCTCTGAAGATATATGCACCTTTCTGCTAGGTGGGCCGTGGAAGTGTAGGGTTTGTGAGTCACGGGCGGCCCGGGTGGGTCTCTGTAAATTGAGACGTTGCCATCCGCGCCACAACAACCCACAAGTAAGTGGCTCGGTGCCAACTATGACTGAACTGATTTGACCCCCGCTGACTGACTGGCTGGCTGGCTGGCTGGCTGGCTGGCTGATTACTTTTCTTTGTGCCAACACAGTCCCAACGTCTCTGCCAGTGTCCTTGCATCCTCCCTGCAGGGATTCGCACCCCCCTCCCCCCTCCCCCCTCCCCCTCCTAGGGAGAAAACTTAAAGATGATGGATGGATGTACAATGATCACAGGAGTGTCGCACAGAGAGCTGCACCACAACATCTTCCTTTAGCTGACAGCAAAAAGTAAATATAATGATGTAATGTTGAAATAAACTAATAGAATTACACTGAAATGGGATCAAATTCAACATTCCACTTAATTTAATCCTGAATTTGTATAGCAGAGACAAACACTATAAACAGTTTGTCTCTGTACCATGTGATCTGACGGGATTTTGCCCTTTCATATCCCATATTATTTGCCCGCAGCAAGTGGAAACCATATCCTTTAGTGAGCTTTCTTAGGGTTCACAAAGAACATGTCATTGTCATTAAGTATTCATGGCCATTTGTGGCAAAATGTGGTAGAGACTCGGGCACTCAACGGCTGTGTGAATGCCGGAAAAGCTGCATTTAATCCTGCAAAACTCCACTAAAATTTCAATCCCTCTAATGGTGTAGTACCAATTGTAAGGACAGTCTGGGGCACAGTGTCATATCCAAGCAATAGGATTAAGACACAAAATATTAGATTTCTTTTACTTTTCCCCTCTGTGACCTTGTGCAATAATGAAACACAAAAAGTCGAGGTGAAAGTAACAAGCTGGAGAAACAGCTGAATCTAAGGATCCAATAAGTCATTTTACGGGATTTAAAGTACATTTACAGCGAACTCCAAAAACTCCAACTCAGGCAGCTCCTCAGTGTTCGCACAATGAAACAGCTTGCTGATTCCAGATATTGATGAAAGCGCAACCTTGACACTGTATCAAGCAATGAGTGCATCTGCGAAGCTCCACCACGATGCGATGAGGGATGACATTCACTGGACTTCCTGGCAACAAAGCACTACAGAGATAATTACATAAATCACGACATAAATCACGCCACAACATCAATCACGCGAGGCATCAACACCATTTGTTATCTCTCCGTCTCAGAGTGAGCTAATGAACGCTCATCCAATCAGGCCTCAAATGTTAATCAGCCTCCATAAAGATTCATTATCGGAGCTAATTAAAAGTTGTGGGTCAACGTTTTCGTACGTTGTTTGCCAAGCCATTAATCTCTGAGGGAAGTAAATGCAAATGTTGGCGAGATGCAGGTAAAATAAAGAGGCAGATAACAACAGCCCCATAAATTACCCGTGTGGATTATGAGCTGTGGAAATGCTTATTCCATATGTTTGCTGCACGGTGTGAACAAACCAGTCAAATCAGCTTGACAATAGCGCCACTTAAAAGAACAGATACGCAAATAATGCATGATGTAGAGCACTGCAGTTATTTCTTATGGAAAAAACTATGAGATTTCTGGTCAGTAAAAAAGAAGTTAAAAAAATCAACTCTGTCCACTGTTGGTAGAGAAACAATTTGTAAAACCTGAGATTTTGACTCTAGTTATACTTCTGACTCAACTTTTTAATCTTGTCTTCCTCAGCGAATCGGTCTGACAAGGTCTGACTCATTTATTTGAACTTTATATGGGGGAGGGGTGGCGGTGTCCCTGAACATCGTTGACAACCAGGATTCATACAATCTCTCACAAGGTCTTGGAAGAATGTTCAATGCAACAAAAATAAATCTTTTGCTCGCTTTTTAAGAAAACATATGAAGCCTCCCACAGACAGCAGAGCTCGCCTCTCCGCTCGTGTCCCTTTCGGAAGTAAGCCATCCGAATTAAAGTTACAGCTAACTACATTGTCACTTGTCCCCTGGGGAGTTTTTGGGAGGGGGATACAGGAGGAGGCCAATTAGGCCACTGATGAAGTCAGTTGTATGAAGTCAGTATCTGATGAAGTCAGTTGCCTAATTGTGTTTACTCAGCCTTAGCTCAACCTTGACGCTCACCACGACGACTGCTGCTGGACATCAAGAGAGTGACAGAGCCTTATTCGCCAGAGAAAAGACGGACTGAGGATAGATTAATTCAGGGAGCGCTCCCGTGGCAGATAAGAAAAAGCCATTTATTTTCTCTCCCCACCCCCCACCTACGCTCAACTACATTCAAGCATGGAGTGACCTTTATGGGAGACGATGGAGAAAGAAAGGTGAATACAAAAGGATGACAACCACCGGATCTGTAGTGACTGACACAGAAAAGATCTTCGGTCTGACACTGTTGTTTTTTGGGGGGGTTTTTTACAGCGAGGAGTCTTTCAGTCCCTCTTTGTCACACCTTCGCCACAGAGCCCCAGAGCCGAGCTCTAATCAGAAGCCCCCGGCACTCGCGGGCTTTTGTTGGGCGGTGGAAAGGGTTGAAAGTGTCACACGGCGCTCAGACCCGCTGCGGCTGAGTCACAGAGGAGCCTGAAATGAAACTGAATCCCAGACAGATTGATGTGAGTGACGACGCGGAAGATGGAGGAGACGGCGTTGTCATTACTGCCGCCCGCTCATTAGTCTGCAAAATGATGCGGTTCCTCTTATCGACGTGAAACAGAGGGCGGGTTTGATCTTCATTCACCTGATTTGACTTGAGTGACGGGCAGGGCATTGTTGACGCACAGGCCATGAACTGTTGATCAATATACTGTATATCAACAATTCATGTATTGCAGATATTTAAAAAAAAATACTTTGTCACAATATCTCTAATGACATAATATCACAAAGACATCAAAGTGCTGGCTTAATAACCAGACCAATTTAAGGAATAAATCTCACTTTCCTAATAACATTAGGACCTAATTATCTAATGGAGAGACTTTCCATGTTTCCCATTAACCTTCAATTTGCAGGACAACCACCCGCCCCCCCCCCCGCCCAGACAATATAGCAAACAAAAAAATTGATATTAAAGCAATGTGCAATTGATGATGTTTAATAAAATTATGCAGAATCATTTAAGTAAAATAGGCCAGCTCGTAGCCATTGTAGGTCACGGCACAGCTAAATTGGGTTGATTTATAAAAGCCAGAAGTGGTGCTACATCAGAGCTGAAGGAGACGGCTGTTACTGCTGAGCCGAGACAAATGATCTGGCTCACTGAAGGAGCACGAGTTCCTGTCACAAACCATCAAAATACCAGTCCGGCCAATAGTGTTGGGAAATGTGATGGACTTTTTTAATTGATGAAAAACAAAACAAAACAAATGGGCTCTTTCTATGGAGTAAAATTAGATTTGGTACTATCATATGCCATATAATTGGTATTAATTGGCGCCTTTTACAGGAAATACAAGCTTATCCGCTGAAAGGTTCTTTATAACTATGGAGACAAATGACCATGAAAGCGGAAGTTTCCTCTTCTTGGAAGAAAATAGAATAAATCTAGAACTCCTTCAAGAGACCTTAAGCCTTAGGGGACTCAACAGTGTGGCGTCTCACACACCGATGGCAGGACCGGCCTTGGATTAAACCACAAACTTTTTTTTCTGTGTGTGTGCGTGTGTGTGATTCTGCTCATCGATCGCGCGTGTGTCCGCTCTTCACACTCTTAAGTGGATTTCAGGTTCAACTTGGGCAGGGCAGAGTGGCCATGAAGAGAGAGCAGTGCTCCTCTTTGCACTCATAAACAAGGTGTGTTGAAGCTACACACACACACACACGCACACACACGGCAACGAGGTGCCAAGAGCCCACATGCCTCCGTTTGCCAATTGCAGCCCTTTAGCAGGGCAGCCAACGACAGATAATGCTACACGCACACTGTGGAATCCAATTATATGTGTTCGCTAATCTAAATTCCAATGCAGCGGTCTCGCATTTTTGTTTTTAATAGCGGGGAATATTACTGCTTTTGAAACATGGGCCGAGATTATCCCAGAGGGTTGGCGTGCGTGAATGCAGAGCAGCAGTCTTATAACCTTGGAAGTCCATTACTGTCTTTTGTAAATACACTGTCTCTTCAAATCTGCCACTTTACTCCTCGCCGGTAACTGAAGTTGATTCTGGAAAATGGATGTTTGGCAGGGTCCGATAGTGATTCAGATTACTTTTTGGCGGGTGTTTATTTATGGCAGGGGCGTCCCATTGGTGCCTCGCAACTGAGGGGAGATTTTGTAGACAACTGGGTGACGGTGCGTTACAGACGGACGGAGATCCCATTTTCTGGAGTTAAACAAAGGTTTGTAGATTAGCTGCAGGAAATTTGCGGGGAACAATGACGTCTGAGAAGCTGTTAGGAGGCGTTAAATCCTGCGAGATCAGTCCTCAAAACGGCAGAGATAAGAATCGGCGAGAAAAGCGGCAGGTGGAGATTGAGATGTGGATGACAATTATTTTGTTGATGACATTACATTGATTTGCCGTCCAGGAGAGGACGCCAGGCGCCACCAGAATCAATTGCATCTTCCTGCAGCTGCCAATTTTAATATTTCCTACATCTGTGGGTTTTGTTCTGGCTTCACTTTTAGCTGCAAAAGGGCAGACAAACACACAATGCGTCTACAAACGAGCGGTGGCGTGATTGAAAGCCACGCGGCGGGCGCCGGTGGCGCCGCCAGCTCGTCCTTGTGCGCCTCCGGCCCGACGATCCATTTTTTCGGGACTTCCTCTTTGCAAACTTTTGTTGCTTGAGGCTGCAGACGCTTATGGCCAGAGCATTTATTATTTACAAAATCACTTTATACACACTCTTGCATTATTCAAGTATCCGAATGTGAGGCAGACTGTTCCCATGACGGCGCCTAACTGCATCACGTTTTTACATCTTTTTACAGCTGTATCTTAGCTCTTTTCTCATGTTTTACAGCTCTTAGAATTAGAATTCCTTTTATTGCCATAAAATATGTAGAAATTCTTCTGTGTATATTCAGTGTAGTTTTTATTCAAATATCTTCTGAGATTCAACAAAACTTATTTCGTATCTTAAACATTTTCCACACAATTATAGTTGAGTTGAGTCTATCAGCCCATTTATTGTTCTTAATAAATGATTGGATCCCTTTGAAACAAGCATAGAAACCAGGTGTAAAAACAAAGATGTATATTAAAAATGCACATTAATTAAATCCCCATTGTAAAGGCCTTTCATAGCTGTATCAATTAAATCCTTCTGTGTCTACACTTAATGCTGAGCTCACTTGTTGACATTTGTTTTGTTGTTAAAATGAATGCTCAGCATCTTTATTGATCTCTGCTTTTAAACAGCCTATCCATCCCGTCTGAAAGGCCCCTGAGCCTTCAGGAGAAATTTATGTCTCCATTACCTCTGCGTCACACGGCCGTCAAAGGCCAGATGATTAATTGATAAAAAAAAGAAAACATAATGTGCACCATGAGAGCCACAACAGGCGGGAAAATGAATTGGCGCTCGTATCTCAGAATGCTCACCGGTGACAGAAACATTGCCCGCGTGGGACGCTGATGAAAATAGACTTGTACTTCGATTTCTACGGGCAAAACCTTTATGAATTCAGACCCCAGGGGGGAGAGCAGGCCCCGCGGCGCCGCTGGGGTCTCTAACCTCTGCACTCACACATCGATTAACAAAAAACGGCAGATGGTGAAAAGCAAATTGCACATAATTTCATCTCGAGTCTTTTTAATGGTTGCCAAAAGGCTGAGGACGGGGAGAGATGGTTTTAAAACGTGTGTGGCTTGACTAAAACATTCCCCACCAGCCTCTTCTCTCTAACAGCACAGCGACGCGCTATCGTGCTGCTGCCTTGTCTTCGAAATATTCCTCCCCTTATCACAGTGGCTTCAAAACCTGGTGATAAAGCCCACCACACAGATTTGACTCTACAGGCTGATATATTGTACAACGGCGTTAAGATCTGCTGCTGTGAGCCGGAAAATGGCAACCAGAAGGAGGAGGATGCCACTATAGCTGAGTCGCAATTTTTTTTTAACCAATGTAAGGTGTACGAGGGACCACCAGGGCTGTTTCACGTTTTTTTGAATGAATGCTGTTAAAGATTACGGCCCAGTGTTTCAAAATGACACAGAGGAAATGTACATTTTTATTCCACTTCTTACAAGTCTTAATTAACAGAGAAAATACATCCAGCTCATGTGTTTAATGAGGGGTCGATCCCACAGGATTGGTCCATCCTTCAGTTTGGTGCCCCCTAGTGGTGCCCCCGTTTTGTTTCATGAATTTGCAGCGTAGATATAAGTTTCGCAAAAAGATGAGGGGAGGGTTCATCTTTCATTGTGAAAATCAAAAAACTACTACTTAACTCGTGGGCAATCTAAGGAGAATGAGGACGGGGGGGTGCACTGCCTGTAGCCACTGAGCAGGCTATCAATAGCCAATTACTGTTAGTGTGATTAATCAAAGAGAAATTACTCCCATTAACCCGCGAAGTGATGCAGGGAAGGGGAGCGGCCCGAGGGTCGCGGCCCTCATTAGCGGGATTCACCAAATCTATATGCCGTGCCACGTCCAATTCTTTGGCTTTTGTGAAGAGGGATGAGGGCCGGGAGGGACGGGGCAGGGGAACAACGGATGCCAGAGGACGGGGGGGCAAATTAATTCTCCTTGGAAGTTAGACATTCAATTGTGGCTTGATAAAAAGCGGACAATATTCTACTCAAAGCTTAATTTGGGCCCAAAGGGCAGCGGCTTTTGTCAAGATGATCCAAACCAAATGCCTTGAACCTTTTTTTTGGTTTGTGTCGCTCTATTTGCTAAAAAAAACAAACAAATCAAATCCCAAGCTGAGCCAGCAGCAGCAGGTCGGATCTCTGAACATGATCTTTGTGCCTTCTCGCTCTTTAAAATCTACGTGAAGCCCAGACGTTTACCTTTGCCTTATTTTCTTCGTCTCTCCCTGCAGAAAGGCGTTAAAGAAAACAGCATCCAACATGAGGTGTGGGAGGAAAAGCAGCCCACCTGCCCACTTGCATATCTGAAATTAAAATCACCGCCGCAGAAATGTCACATCTTCAGCTCTGTTTATAGGTTGAGGGGCTGCGTCACCAGTGACTCAAAGCCCGCACTTAAAAGCTGAGGGGCGAGAATGTCAGTGCGAGCCGTTTTCTTTTCTTTCCTCCCTCTCCTCAGGTTCAGACGTTAGGATCAGGTGTTAGAAAAAGCTGATCTGCAGAAAAGAAAAGGATGAATGATGGGCTTAATTATTAAATCTTTTGAAGTGGTGCGCGCTCGGGCTGACCACTCATCCTCGCCGTCTGCAGCCCTGACGCGCTTTTAAGTGCCGCTTGATGGGAAAAGGTGAAGCCTCTCAGACAATGTCAGAACACTGATCTGAAGTAACGAACAGGCGGACGCCGCCGCGGCTGTGCTTTACCATCACGGCTGACAAATGATTCCCGCCTCTCATTTAAAGGGATAGTTCAGACTTTTTGACATGAAGTTGTACGAGATCCTCACCATCAGTGTCGTTCATCAGCAGTGACTTTTCCCCCCACTGCGTCCCGTGAGTAGAATTCCGGCCCGGATTCAGTGCAAAAGGTAGTTCCGTCTAGTTGCATGGGTCACACGGATAAAGTGTTTTGCTTCAAAAAACAAGTTCAAAAGATTTGCATCACAAATTCTTAGCCACAAAAAAGTTCGACCTTGCAATCAGCCGGTACCATTTTCCCTCCCTTCGTATCACTACGCGCACCATCATCGGCTGTTTTATGGGTTTACATGCTTGGAAGGAGACAGCTGAAGGTGCATGTAGTGATACGAAGGGAGGGAAAAGAGTGCTGGGTGATTTTGAGGTCAGACTTTTTTTGCAGCTGAGAATTCGTGATGCAGTGGGGGGGGGGAAGAAGTCACTGCTAATGAACAACACTGATGTTGAGGATCTCATACAACCTCACGTGAAGAAATCCAAACTATCCCTTGAAAGAGTTCTCTCAAATGAGATTCATTTGCGGATAAAAGTGAAGAAGCTGGCGAGCCACTATAATGGATTCGGAAGCATTTTGGTTTGGATTGACAGGCGCATTAGAAGCATTCCAGAGGCAAACAAATTATGGTCTGCCGTCGGTGTGTTTTCACTTAAGAAGAAAATGCGCCAACGCTCGTCGGAGCCGCGACCCGCGCGGAGAACGCCGAGCTGACTCACATGTAATTAAAGAAGAACAGAAGGGGGAGGGGCCCAGGATAAACGAAAATGTCACATACAGGGGGGCGGGGTGGGGTGGGGGGGTGGTGGGGGGTGAGTAACTCATGGAGAGAGATGTGACATGATCCACGCAGCGACTGAACGAGAAGAATCCAAGTCGGATGAGCTCCGGCTTGTCAGGAGGCCTGAGGGTTACTGCAGCTGCCGATCGCGAGGCAGCACAACATCAAACGTTCGTGTCTCCTCGGCGATGGAGGGAAGAGGGGAAGAGTTATCAGCTCGGCTCTGATTGGCAGCACGGCAACGCGGCGCTGCTCGGCATATATTCACACATTATTGTGGATAGCAGCAGGAACGGTCGGGGTTTCGTAAGCTGCTTACTGCTCGGCTTCATTGGTGTGTATTTACCCACGAGCGCTCCGGCAGTTACCTGTCAGCCGCCCGTCAACGCTGACATGACGAGCCCGGGAAGTGCACTGATGATAGCATCGGTTATAGCGCGGATAACAGCATACGTGAGGAATACATTAGCATGAGGCTGCAGCGGACACTGGAGCTCAAATATCTTCACAGCATCCTGACAGAAATCATCATCACGTTGTTCCACCAAAGTGTCCATGTAAGCTTTGACTAATTACCACTGCGGTATGATGTCAACCCATTTGCTTCACGGTTTTGTGTTCTCAGGATATATAAAAGGGCCGAATATCTATCATTTATTATTATTGATCTATATATTTGAATGGTATTAAATCATAGGGCTGGTATATCTCGATATAAAAACTATATCGACATTTTTTTAAATGAGATATGGAATGAGACCATATCATTTATAGCCCAATATAGTAAGTTGGTTATAAAGGAGAAGAAAATCTGTAATTTGATATTGACAAGCCATTCAGCTGTCAAACTAAATTAAAGGATTGGTTGATATTTTACTTTTCTCATATCCATTTTAAAAAAAAGGTAGTAGTACTTTATAAGTTATTACTCTTTATTTGAACTACTTCTAACTGCACCAAGGACTGGATTACATTTTTTTAACTTGTGCAATGACATTAAAGATTCTATTTTATTCTACATTCACCTTAATTGCGACCTATTCCTAAATAATGTTCTCTATCTACAGATATAGCAACGCATGCAGTGACCTCGCATAGCAGCAATATATGCAGAATACAAGTATACATGCTGGAGGAGTCCGAGCGCTATAGTGAAACTGAAGAGGAGGAAGAATATGGAGCTGTTTGTGAATTATGCTGCAAAAATGCCAGATTGAGCAGCAGCTTTCCTGAAAAGCCAATAGAATATAGAGTTAGTCCTTTTTTGTGGTTGTCTTGTGTGAGACGATGTTTTCCAAGTAATTGTCACTCTGTAAACGCTCCCGCAGCAACGAAAGATGACAGTTTGTAGCAATATTGTTTTTGTTTGGTGCTTCTTTTTTGTTAATCCAAACTAGATTTATTACTGATGTGATCAAATCTTTGGCATATAATGGAGTATAAAATTAACCTGGTTCAAAAATGAGGGTTGATTATTCAACATTAAAAGAACAACCCGACTTGAAGGTAATCATGATTTCCAAATGTGCGCTCTATCCGATCTCTGTTAAATGATTAAGGCTACAGGTGCTCCTCAAAACTGAAACTGCTGCTTCAAGACTCGGAGGCTGTTAGGAAAACAGTGTCACAAGCTGATCAAACGCTTCACTGGAAAACATACGTCTTTTT
>CAESWR010000966.1:96829-112962 GCA_903171835.1 Mullus surmuletus
AAAAAAAAAAAAATTAAAAAAAAAAATCAGCCGAAACGCCAGATGGAGCAAAAATGGAATCTGTGAAACGCTGTCAAAGGCTTTGATAACGGAAGATTTTGTAATGAGGGCGACACCACACACACACACACAAAAAAAACCCTCCGGTGAAATGTTTGCAGCAGTGTGTCTTTGTTGGAATCTGCTGCTGCATGTTTTATAGATTAAGCAGAGTTCGAACATTCTCAACGTTTGTTCATCGCCTGTTTATCATTTGCAGAACGAGAGGTTTGTGTTTTTTTATGATAACATTTCATGGATTCTGTACTGATGCCGCATTCTGACGCCTTTCATGCCAAATCTGAGCTGTTAACCCCCCCGAGCTCTGAGGAGATTCGATAAGCATTTACATGCTGCGGCCCGTTCAGGAACCCTGTGGATCCCCCGACCCCGCTTTGAGAACCCCAGTTGTAATTACTCTAAAATGTGCTGTGGGCAACTGAGTCATTCTTTAACAATCTGGGTTTTTCCTTTTTTTTTAAATTCTTGAAATTAAAGTATTTAAGCTCAAAGTAGATTTGAATAGGCCACGTTGAAGCTGATATTAACTTTTCCCCATAAAAACCGTCCAGACACCATTCGTCAAGGAGATTACGCCCCTTCATCTTTACTTCAATCTTCTTTTACCACCGCAAAGATAAATGTTACTTTTAAAATATACAGTATAGACAGTTTTGACTCGCATGAGCCGGTCCAGCATGGAGGACACAATGACACAAAAGATATAATGGCAATTTCCCCAAACAAATTATAAATATCTTATTCTGCATACAAACAGGAAATCATAAACAAACTAAAGATTAAATAACGAAATAATCAGGTAGCTCCGCCCCCTTCCAATCAATCCGTGGAAATCTGGGCTGCAGCGCACGCATTACCGCAACACAGAAATATGCAGCTTCATGGGACAAAACCACATTTGCATGCACGCCTGGTGTGTGCGTTTGCGTGTGTGTGTGTGGTTGTTGGCTGACGCAAAATTGGCCTCTTCGTAGGAACACAAGAAAGCTTTGGGGAGCGTCGTTTGTGAATGTTGAAGAGCCGGGGTGTAATGAGGCGGCAGTGTGACTTGCCATGGTAAATGTTTTATGCAGTGTCTGAATAAACCCCGCATGTGCACATGCGCACACACACACATATATATTTGCGCTGCTAAGATAATTAGTCCTTTTTTTGTCTCCAGCACGTCGCTCACTGGGTCATTTTTTAAATGTTGCGGGACTCGTTTGGCGCAACACACTGAGGACTGCTGACGTTTAAAGACAAAAAACATTGCTTGAGGACACACACTCAACGCGAGATGACTGAACAGGAATTGAATATGTAGAAGGAGGCTGAGTCACAAGTTCACACACACTCTGCAGTCCATTAAGAAACCAAACCAAGCACAAAACTGGAACAGCTAATCACGTGTGGCGCAATAATCATGATAAATCACCGCTCGCAGGGCTTTTATTCCCGCTTTGAACCTGCTCACACACGTCACATGACTGGTTCTCTTGAGGTTTACAAACGTAGGCTTTTTTTGGCCCGCTTCCTTCGCGCAAGACAAGGTCAACGTTGCAGCCAAACGGTACCGGCGGCACGTTCGGACCTCTGAAGACTTGTGTCCTTGTGGTGTAGAACCGCACGCCTCGGCCCGGGGTCAATCTGGCGATTACGCGGAGAGGACGGCGCTTGCCAAGTGTGACCATCGCTGCCAAATGTCCCTTTCTTTTCTCTCACACCTGCTTGGTTTGTCATCCTGCCATTCGGATCGCTCACGCTTCCTTTATCGCGTTACATCTCTGTTCCAGTCCTTTACCGGCACACTCTCTTTCTCTCCCTCCCCCTTTTGTCTCTCGTTCTTTTATTCTTTTGGCCCGTCCAGAGCCACATCTGTCCGAGTCGTATATTACCGCCATCCGTCACAATATCACTCAGGAGATAGTGCATGTTAAAGCCTTTGTTTTACGCCCGCCCTTGAAGAGAGCACATCAGCGATGCAGGTATGGAGTCGGACGGGGGGTCGCATTCCCTCTGATGTGATTTATAGATGCATTTCTGGGCTGTCCAAACTGGGACGGGCGTGTCTTCCTCTGACTCCAAATAAATCCCCCGAAAAAGGTTCAGAAACAGTATTTCAGTCAATCATATCTGCCCTTTAACAAAACCATCTGATGTGTTTTATACCGCCGTTGGAAAACCTGATTAGTCACCTTTACAATGAAGTACAATTCGTAAGGATTGTGCATTCATGTAATGAGCAACACAGCTAAACCTGTGGGTAACGCCCCCAAAACATTTGAATGCACCCCCCTCCCCCATGCCAAATGTGAATTAAATCCCCTGCATTATTATCCTGTTTGTATTCAATCAGGTGCCAATAATGTGCCGGTCGTACACCACATGTAGCACATTTTTGGGGGGCGTTACAAACATGTTTAGCTGTGCTGCTCATTCCATGAACGCATGATCCTTACAAGTTGTACCCAATTTTGAAGGTGACTAATCAGGCTTTCCAACGATATAAAATACCAACACCAATTGGTATTATCGAAGGGAGAAATGATTGACTGAAGTAACATTTTTGAACTTTGAGGGATTTTGGCACATTTTGGGGGGGGCGTTACCATCACATTTACCTCTGATCCTCATTCCACAAATGCACAATCCTTATAAGTTCCTCATTGTAAGGGTGACATATCAGGCTTTCCAACAGTATTAGATACACACGTTGGTATCATTAAAGAGGAGAAATGATTGAATGAAAAAGCATTTCAGAACTTTTGAGGAGTTTATTATTGACTTTCAGGAAGTAAAACACAAAAAAATTGGACCCCCGAAAAAGCCGACAGATTCGGTGCTGGACGTGTTACCTGCCAGAAGATGGTGTCTATTGTGCTCCCCAGGAAGCCCTCCCTCGTTTCAGACGACAGAAGTTTTGGTCCGAGGATCGTCATGAACTCGTCAAAGTCCACTTGTCCGTCACCTGGCGTGGCACAAAGAAAGAGCGAGCAGATTTAGAAAGTGGCAGCGGGGCGGCGGGGTTCTGTGAAATGTCATGCTGCGATCGTAGCCGACAGCATTTGCGAGTGCGACACTGATTAGTCCAGGTGTGCGAGCCACTTGACTCCTGCAATCAAGCACACCTGGATTAATCAGTGTGTCCAATCATGACAGGCAGGAACTAAAGGAGTGCAGTAAGTGTATTTTTATTATTCTTTTCCAAGTAAATAAATTAAATTAGCTTTTTTTTTTTCAAATAAAGGGCATTTGTGCAGATTAAAAAGATGTCTTAAATGTCAGACGCACATTATTCCAGAGAATGACATTAGGATGAGATCATTATTTGCATTGTCTCACACTCACACACCCATCAATCATCCGAAGGTCTCACGAAAGAAGCTTCTGACGGGACTAGCGAAAAATAGCGCAGACAGAAGGAACAGATTCTCACTGGTATCATTGGTATTCATTGGTTTACAGAGAGGGAGAGCACAAAGATAAGGCAGGATGTCAAATGATTTTCCTGTCCTCCACGGTGACGCCTGATGTGCCCCCGAGCGCAGCACTCAGCAGCTAACAGCCTGCAGCCCAGAGCTGTGAATGAATCAGAGTTAAGCGTGGCTCTGACGGGAGCGGAGGACACTGGAACACATGCTCGTTTATTTAAATGGATCAGACACAGTCAAAAGCCTCTGGAGGGGGGGGGGGGCTTAAATTTCTCCGGAATCTTTGCCTGTGTCTTTGTTGTGATACTACCAAGGCAGGACAGGGAAACAATAATGAAACAAGCTTTCTAATAGCCTATTGAATGTATTCTAACAGTGGCGGTGAGGCGTGCCCGCTGTGCACATTGATTCAGAGCACCACTGATCCCGCTGCTTGCTGTCAAAACTACTGACAAGCCAGACTCATCTGAAGTCCTCCGATGGCAGCCGGCTCAAACCAACAAACCAGGGATTCATTTCACCCTGGTTGAACGCACCTGAATCAATTTTGGTTTTTATGCCGAGCAAGGTTTCTTTATGTCCCCTGCACAGTTTTCATTATCTTAGTCTGGTTTTATTATCTGTATAATTACACAATGAAAGCTCTTGCAGCACAGAATAGAGCGATATAGTGGTTTGTGAGTAATAGCGCAAGCATAAAATTCCAGAAGTTAGTATTGGCATTACATTGATAATTCTTATCTGTAGGCTTAGCGGAATAATAAGACAATGCGGTCTGATGAAGACAGTTCTTTGCACCCCCGCCCCGCCTCCCAGCTGCGGCACAGATTTAGCAGTCCAAGACGCGTCGGTTTGACCCTTTGCCACTACGGGGCAAAAGGGCAACTGCAAGTTCGGAGGCTACTGTGTGTCGTGTGTCTGTGTATATTCAGCGGTGTACGCACGCCGGGCGACGGGCCAGAGGAGGAGCCGAGGATGGCAGGATGGATGGGTGACAGGACGGGGGAACGGGTTCAAGGTGAGACTGAATTTGGTCAGGATATGCACGACCACGCAGTATTGACCCGCCTGCTGGAGGACATGCATTTGTCCATTTAAAAAGAGGCGATCCGCAGCTACAATCCTGTCAATGAACCAATTTTATATTCAGTAGGGCAGTTTACCTACTGTTGCTAAATAATGTTCTCTGTTTGTGTAACATCACTTGATCAAGCCTTGTCTAACATTCGATACTCCAAAATGAGTACTAAAAACATGTATGGTTCATGCTGATATTGTATCAGATCGATATCGGTATTGGTCAATACTCAAGGCTGCATCTGAAGTAAAAAAACTGTTTTCAGACACCCCCAATATTCACTGTGTCAGTCATGTGAGGGTCCCGATGAAATAAAAGTGACTTCTTGCTTCATAATTCACCATCTGTGCATTTCCCCTTGCTGGCTGAGGTGGGATTCCCGCCAGGGTCCAGTGAACAGCTGAATTAATGATAACTTGAATTACTGTCACGTGGCGTCGACATCAAACGAAGCAGTCGGGTTGCAGTGAAGTTGACCTTTACACACACAGACATATTCAAATTTGATGTTTTGATTTGAATAAGATGTTGCACCTTTGACCTTTGACATGTAATCGGGTGGCGACCTTTGACACCTGATGACTGCGACCTTATCTATTGAAATTCTTAATTTACCTATTTCACTATATTTTCAGATTATTCCTTTATACATTTATGTTATATTTGTTTATGTCGTTTTGTATTAATGGTGCGTTCCATTTGTACTAGGAAGTCGGAATTTGCGAGTTCTGCGTCAGAAGATAGTTTTTGTTCCACTTGTAAGGATGGTATTTTTGGAAATGCCTGGAAATGCTGTTGTAATGTCAATTTAGTTTCTCATTTGTTATGCCTGAAATACAGGCCATGTAACTGGAACGCCAATAACTTGGGTGTGATGTCATTCCCAGCTCTGACTTCTGAGGTAAATGGAACGCAGCATCAATCCCAAGATGGCGTCAACCAATCAAACATCAGCGCTGCATGCCCTGGTATTTGAACTTATCTAAAAGTAAAGCAAAGTTAGAAGGAAGAAATAAGTCGCTCCATCATTCGGAAGTGGGATAAACTTGAGCACTTGCAGCAAAATCCTGCCCTAATTTGATTAGTTTAATAACACAACATCCATGCGAGCGCCAAGTTTCACCCTGATCCAACTGAGATTTACATAATCACTACTAACACTCCAAACTGACTTCATCCTTTATAGTAATGTCAGGTTTGAGTCCTAAGCCCCGTGTAATGCCGCGCAATGTTCTAAACCCAACCCGCTGACACACGACGGCAGCTCAGATTGTGATGTAGCGGCGGCGTGCGACAGCCTGGCGTCGGGCTCCCTGCATGTTTGTCAGAGTCGGAGCCACCTGCTCTGACGACTCCCTCCCTCTGTCATGTCTCCGACCGAGTATCCTGTTCCAGCTGGAAAACATGATGAATTTTTAACGAAAGACGCCTAATCGTGCTCCCTCTACTTCAGGACACGGAGAACAAAAGAAACTACAGTTGTGTGCACGTGTAATCTGCGACGCAGCGATAAGGAGACACCTGTCCGTGGAGGGCAACACGTCGCTCCGTGACAATCCGACACTTTGGCCCCCGAAAGCGGAGACGAGCCGAGCAGATAACCTATCAGCATCTTGCAGAGATTGGCAGGATTTAGCCGCTGGGCTCCGAATCGATGGTGGTGCGAACGTGGATCTAATCCTCACAGCTGCCAACTTTGGCCGCGATACAATCGCACTCATCTATTCACAGTCATCAGCTAACGGGCCCGGTCATCTCCATCCAGCCTCTGATTGATCACCGCGTCTTTATCAGAGCACATTCATGAGACGATGGTTTGACAATCACCTGCCACAATAAGAACAATAAACACCTCAATAACACCTATCATTATCTATTAAACGTCTCTTCTGCAAATTGTCGTGTTTTTCCACCCATTCATTTCTGTCAGATCCGTGTTTATGTGTCGTTCATTACATTAGCCATGCATGCAAAAGGCACATTTAAAAATGGGCCAGTCATCAATTTAGCTGGGGTTCCAGAGCAGAGGGCAAAACAAGGAAGGGCAAAGAAGCTGCTTCACTTCCAGGGCTGTAAAATCCCATCTGTGAATATTAAAAACTGTTTTAAATATCTCATAATCCTAAAAAAAACGCATGTTTTGTGACTCCAACTATGATTCCTGGATCATTTTTGGTTGTCTAATGGGCGCCTTGTGGAACTTCATCTTTATTTCTTCGTCTGGACCTGCTGGATCAAGGCACTAAGACAAAAGGAGCAGCTTCTCCCCCTAAAGCTAAAAAAAAATTTTGCCCAAACAAACAAGTTGACCTTAGTCAATTGATGAGAAAAAGGTTTTCCAAACAACCACACATCAACAGACTCGCTGAGACAAAAGCCGGCGTGACCTTCGCCGGTTCCTAAAGTGTCCTTCCCGTCGGCTTCTTCAAGTCGCAGCAAATGATGCAACGCGACCCGGCCCTGAGGCACAAAAGCAGCCGCGCTCTCCGGAGATTCTCAAACTGATGAGTTAGAAGAGGAATAAAGGAAGTCAAACTTCGGCTTTAATATTCAGCCTTGAACATTTACAGTGTTCCTCTCTGGGTGAAACTAAAAAGCAATTATCAAAGGCTGTGATGACAACACCCAGGATTTGAATATTCTCCCAGTGATCTGGCATTTGCATTTCCTGTCTTTCTACAATTATACGAGTTATAAAACACCAATTAAAATTAATGCAGATGTTTTCTCCCTGAGATGCTTCGTGGGATTGTTTGTGTTACTGAGGTCACTGTGTGTTGGTTGTCTTTGAAGGTTAAAAGATCACAGGTGAGGCTGGCGCTGCAGAAATAAAACGCACGTCTCACTGTGTTAAAAAAACGGCCCATGCTCCATGGGGACATTTTCCTCCACGGATGTAACTGCAGCAATCGATGCATTTACGATGTGCGTCTCGATGCCACACATCTCCCCATTCGGGCTGTTGTGTGCAGGCGTCAGTTTACCTTTCATGTGTCAGAAGGAAGTGGATACATGGATACATGTTTTATGCATGACACAGAACGGGGGACGTAATCGGCACATCTAATGGAGAAAGACTGCGCAGGAAAACTGACTTTCATTGCAATCTGCAGCAAAAAAATGCCAGGAGGTGACATCTCGTTTCTCATGTTTACATCTTGATGACATCAAATAGTGTGTTGCTTCGTGGGTGCGTGTGTGCGTGTGCAGTGTGTGTGACTCACCGTCCATGTCTAATCTCTGCATGATGATGGCCAGCTCCACCTCGCTGGGCATGTACCCCAGCGAGCGCATGGCCATGCCCAGCTCCTGCTTGGAGATGAAGCCGTTGCCGTCGCGATCCAGCACCTTAAACGCCTCGCGGATCTCTGCCAAGACAAAACAGGAAATTGACTCAGCACCTATTGACGGCGGCATCCTCTCCCGCCCCCCCGACTTACACAAACATAAACACTTATTCATGTTCAATTACGGGCCATGAGTGTACTGACTCAGCCGGGGCGGTGCCTCCTGCCTTGGCACTGTCCCTCATTTGGGGGGGATTTATCGAGACACCTCTCATGACTTTGAATTCATCTTCAGTTTAATGAAGTCAGTTGGCATTTCCCTCCTTTTCTCCCCCCTCATTGATCATCATCATTCACCTTTCTCTCTCTCTCAGCTTCCCCGCTCCTCCTCCTCTCCTCTCTGACCCAACTTCGGCGCAGCATTCGGTCTCGCGCCGCTGCCTCGAGTTAACAAGATCAATTCCGCCCATCGATTCATTTTCTTCGCTCGCCGCCGCCGCCGACCCCCGCCTCCCCTCCCCGCTCACCTCTTTTGCCTTCGTCAACATCATCCCACTAATACCGCTGCTATAAATAAGCCTTCCCTCACACGGCAGTAAACAGGTGTCACAAAATCATCTGGGCTCTCATTGGCGTGTCTGTAACAGGGCTTACTCACCGCAGGGGAATACAACTGCAGGGTTTAATGAACGGGGGCTGAGGCGGAGGCACCGCACCCCATGTGGAATAACTCAGATAAGAGAGGCAACGTCTTTGTTTTATCCCCGGCGCGGGGTGGCAGGCGTAACAGACGAGCAGCCGAGAAAGGTCAGAGGTGCTTTTTGAGCCTCGCACTACATCACTTTCATGCGTCTTTGCCAACTCCGGCAAAGGAAGGTAAAGCTATAAATCATACTTTCAAACACAGATTCAAAAGTAAGTGAAGGTGGATGAACTGGCAGATGGATGGTTGAGAATTCTAAGGTTGAGCAGCGAGGGTCCCAAATACGATCAGCTGCACTTCAAGATATTTCACAACAAATCAAGAGTTGGAGGAGAAAATGCTTTTTATGAGTGGAGCAACTCCTCCCAGCCTCTCACTTCCAACTCATAATTGCGGGTGTTTTTTTTTCCTGAACCCAATGGGCACAATTTTAAGGGCTCCAGCAAACTTTGATTTAATTGCAGCATATTTTTTTGCATTTGTGTCTAATTGAAGCATCCAGTCTGATGCAACGCTCTGCTGGCGATGCTGCATTTGACCAAAATGCATCACAGTTGGGTCAGCGTGCTCCTCCGTTCGCGATCCCTTTTCACAGTCACAAATAAAGTCAGAAAATGTACGTCTGATGTCAGCAGTGAATCAGTGACCTCCATTTGTCGCTTTTAGGGGACATTTTGACACCCCGTTCCTTACATGCACATTCAATAATTTGCAGTTCACGCTTAAGATTGACCAAACAATACATATTTCATTATCAATATCAGCGTGTTTCAAGTAGAGGAAGGTGTTTTTTGGTCCCTGTGATTGAAAGCTGCTGACTGTCTATCACAAGGTGGGGAGACTGAGAGGGAGTAAACAACGTGCGGCGTGCAGTCAGTCAGCATGCACTCAGTCAGCGTGCTGCTGCTGCTGCCAGCGGCGGCCATGAGGAGTAAAGTCCTCAGCAGCATCTGACGGCACCAAAGTGACATTGGCAGGTTGGTATGTTTACACGCTGTTTAATGTTCTGCAGCTAATCAGGTAATTAGCTATTTCACTGGCAATCTAACATTAGCTGTATGTGAAGTGACTGTCTGTATCGCAGCCCCACCAACGAGCTCGGCTGCACGACCAGATATCTGCTCGTGGCTGCGAGTAAGCGGAGATGTGAGACGTGAGCAGGAAAGCTCACGTGGGCTTCGGAGAGCCGCTTTGGTCCGGCTTTTCATCAGCATCCCTGTCTGGTGTGATAGACTGGAGATACTGCTGCTTTATGCAAATATGCTTACGCATGTTTTGGGAAATATTTTAATGAATAAGAGCCACGATTTTCCTGTCAAAGCAAAGGAACACGCTTTGAATGACTCACCATGCAAATAAGGCTGCGACAAATGCATGTTTTATAAATGCACTACAGACGGGAGTGCATTGAGGGGAGAGAGAGGGAGACTGACAGGCATCTGGTGTTTTCAAATAGAGGTGGAATGTCACTTCTCCGGAGAACACTACGACTGCATGACATGCATGAGCACACTGTTGAGCGCTGTATAATTCCAGGCTGCGAAGTGGAACTCCATCCTCCCTGAGCACCACAGCGGCGCACAGTCTTTCAAGGGACACGTGGAGGATGCAACCATGTCTTTGAGAGTGTAAGACAGATGCTAAAACCGCTGCATTCATGTGCAACACAGACAGGAATGTAACGCCAGGCTCACAGGAATACAAGTAAAGAATGCAGCGCAAGGCGGGACGGGACGATGCTACATTATTCAGGAATAAAAGCAGGAAAACGACAAGCACGGAGCGTGACAGAGGCTCCGTAGACGTGTTTCTGGCATAAATACGCAGGTTAGTGTGTCAACAAACGCGGTGTTTCTATCACATCAAGGCCACAGGAGTCCTGAATGATACTTTCTGCATCTTATATTGTGTTCCACATTTCATTTCTGGTGATTTTACTTTTCTCTTTTTTCCTGCCGCTGTGAGGCTGCACTGATTCTGAAAGCTGCTCCATAAATAATTGAAGTGAAACTAATTTGTAGTTGATTTCACAACTTTCTCATCAGACTAAACGGTCACATCTGAAGCAGCTAATAAAACCACCCAGGTCAACGCAGTGGAAATGTATTGTTGTTAATTGTTGTTTTTCAAAATGCCTGGATTATTAAATTGCCAAATTTATGCAAATACCATTAATCAAGGAGCTCATCAATCATCCCTTTATCGGTTATTCTGGGCAAGCAAGCCTAAATGGATCTTAAATTATGAATCATGGGGTGATAAGCTCCTTCATTAAACAACTAGAGGTCACACTTTCAACCAAAAACAGCATGTTACCCCCCCCCCCCCAGCTGTTCCTGACCAAATAAAGCCTCGCCGCCATTGGTAATTGCACAAAGCCCCGTTCTAGAGATAATATTTTTCCAGCTTGAGTGCCAGTGAATGCTAACAAACATACAACAAATGCATACAGATGATCCCTTCGGCATCCGGATGAACGTCTCATGAATAAATTCATCGGCGACTCTGGGCTTCGTCGGGCACTTTGCCGCGTCTGGAGCGAACGGAAGAACGACGCCGAGAGCAGGTTTGTGTATTCAAATGCTCCCCGTCTATTTAATGCACAACTGCTCCTATCCATCAAGAGGTCGGGCAGACGAGGAAGCGCCGGGCTGCTCTTTGAAAAAGCTGGCATTTGGGACAGCACTGGCGGGACAGCAGTCATCAATGCTCACACGTTGAATGTAAAACAGCAAGATTTGTATTCGTTTCCATAAAGGATTAGTATATTTCAGCTGATATCCGGGGCAGCATTTTAATCTCCTTAATAGTATCTTTACTCTGTCAAAGGGGGTTTTTGCTCCTGTCGTCAAGTGGTTGGGATTTCTTGGATCCCTGTAAGTGCAAAAGTGCCAAAAGATAACAGTTATGAGTTGGCACTATATAAATAAAATAGATGTTTTCCGGTGTATTTTGTCTATTTTTGCATTTGTTAATTGCTTTCTTATTGTTTGACAGGTGTATTCCCCAGTGCGGGATCAATAAAGTCTTCTTATTCTTTTGACACACCCAGTGTCTTATCATTAAATCTTAATGAGCCCATCTGTACTGTATATTTAGAGTGTGTCTGCAATGCTTGAATGACCGCCGCCTGCACATCTTCTCTGATGTGTGTATCCCACAACAAACATCTACACACACACTCTCACTGGTGCTTTGATTCCAGTAACTCCTAATACGCTCAAGTCACTCAAACTATTGATATGTGGTCAGGCCTGGCACGATAACATAATGATTTTGCTGGACGATATATTGTCCCACAAATTATTGCCTATAAAACAATATCATTGGCAACAATATTTTTAGATCATTTTTTAACTAATGTAATGTAAATATGGCATAATAATGCAAGTAGACCCTTTAAAAAGCAATCAACTATCAAGAGTCTGGATGACTGACAGGAGGGTTCACTGCATTCATTCCACAATGGAACCAAAGCGCCAAGGTGCTGAGAGCGATGCACAGAGTGAACCCTCTTCACATGCAGCCTGTTTGGTAGCGAGAGCCGAGGAAAACAAACACGAATGCACATGGCAATATATTGAGATTAGCAAATTATCGGGTTTGTTGTTATTCATCGTGCGATTAATTGATTTATTGATTATTGTGACATGCCTATATGTCGTACACGTGTGTGCTAAACTATTGATATGTCGGATACCTGCGTGTTTCCCCTTGATGTTTTTTTCCCCGCTACACACACTAAGCACCCTGGACAGCTCCCGGGACGTCCCACTGAGACACTGATCTTTCGTCAGTGAGGCTCCACCGGGTTACAACTCCACTATCAGCGGCTTTGATCTGCACTCGGCTCAAGCTCGCCGAGGGAGAATATACACGGCGCAGCTATAGCAACCTGCCAAATGCGAGCTGTTGCTTGCAAGCCAAGCTGAGCTGGAAGCGACACTCCTCCTCTCCCTGAAGGGAAGCTCGCCGCCGGTGGGCCCAACAGATATAAAAGGTCCGTGCAGTTTTCTGTACGACAGTCTGGTGCGGCTCCTTGTGCTTGGGGAGCAGGAGGGGGTGAGATGAGGGGGGGTTGCACGGGCCTCGATGCTCTTCGTGCTTTAATGCGAAATGTGTCGGAAATTCACCCCGAGTCGCCCCTGTGGGTGCAGATACAGTGCAGCGTGCAGGGAAGAGGCCAGATCGCGGCCGATTCTGTCAAACATTTTGCTGACTGCTGTCGGAGGCAGACCGTAGCTTCTCCCGCTATATACATTATGTAACTTCTATAACCCAGAATTCCTCTTTGCAGACTTTTGTGCATCTTTCGGACCTCGCAGAGAAACGAGGTTCAGGGCAGGCGGTGTCAGTCACTCGTCTTTGTCCAGCCTCAGAAATGCATCCACGTCCCGCATTTTGATTCCGCGTTAGAGAGCAGGTGGCTGCTTGAATTTAGATGATACATTTTGATCAGTGTGCAACAGTGTTTGATTCGAGAGCATCAGTCTCATTAAACAAGAGGAATCTCACACACGCCAAAAGAACAAAAATCTACGTTTTTTCAGCAGCCTCTTGCATTAACATACTTCAATGTTCAAGTCAGTCTTCATTAAAATGCACAGCATTTTTGTGCAATTTGTGCCGCGTTCGGAGCTCTAAATGTTGCATTCCGCGTCCTAACCTGCTCAGGTTTGCTGCCGGGCGCTCACGGTCTCTTAGGGGCCTTGCCTTGCTTGCACTATAAATTTGTTAATGAGTAAGACAAAAAGCAATTACTCTTCACCGTGCACACTGTAGCGCTCACTCTCAGGGGCATAAAGGACGGTCACGGAGCAAGGCGGGCGCATCTGTGGAACGAACTCCCGCAGCAGGGGCGGAGCAAGGTGGGTTGGGGGTCAGGTGACAAGCACAGCATCATTCACTCACTGGTCCGGATTGAATGACTGACAGCTGCGCGGTGACGGAGCGGTGACGGCGGCCATAACTCGGCTCATTACTTTCAGAGGGGACGGTGTTAATGAAGACGCACAACATTAACTCCAACCGCCGTTTGGTTGTAAGAGCTCCAACTAAAAAGCGCTCGAGTGACAGCAGAGCTTCTGGTTTTCAGTTCTGCAGCGCTGCATCCGAGATTAAGGGCTACAAGCCAGCCAGCATTGACTGGCTGCTTTTGAGATCAATAGTACATCATGTGAATTGCATTTTATTACACTCCCTACATCAGATCAGGAACTTTCTGGCAACAAAAGGCTGCATTATCAAGTTGCAGATAGATTCAAATGGCTGGTTGACTGAAGTATTGACAATTATCCACTCACCATGATGACCTTCTGGAGTTTTAGTTTCATGTAAAAGTGGCCAAATCCAACAAAACAGAGGCTTTAAGCACAAATCCACACCGATTGATCCAGGTGTGTCAAGTACCACACCTGGATCAATCAGTCCGATAATGAGGGGCAGGAAATAAAAGAGCTGGCTTAAATCCAGGAAGCAGTGGAGCTGTGCTTAAAGTTCTCTGGTGACCAACTCTAATGACTTTTCACCCCAAAAACTTTCATTTTTGTGTTAACCTCTTTCCGTGACCAAACCTTCAGGGGTCTCGTCTCCCAGAGAGACCCGAGCATCCGTTGTTGTGTTTACCACCACCAGCAACAACATTAAGAATACACAGCAGCTGACTGATGCCACACCGCCGGCCGTGTGACAGCTCGCCCCGCTACAGCAAGCGTTTTAATGGACCCGGACAAATAAGGTAAATTGCCTCTTTAAATATTGTGATGCAGAAGTGTTGAATGTGCAGAACGCGGAGGCTGAGCGAGCCGCGGCGGGGGGAGCAGGCCATTAGGAAGCACGCTGCAGATTCTAATCATTGTAGAAAATGATACTTGTATTCTTTACATGTTTATAGGAGGCGGTGGCAAGAAGAGCATATACATGCGTGTAGTTTTCATGAGAATACGACGCAACATGTAGACGCCCCACAATATGATACTATTGGAAGATTTTGACATTAAACATATTCGAATATAACAACTTTTTTCTCACCTGCAAATATTTTCACACACATATTTTCTCGGGCGAGTTTGGTGCAAGACAGGATTGCGAGGCTGGCTGAATGTTGCGTGAACCAGACTAACAGAACTAATCAATTCGTAATGGCAATTTATAAAAGAAAATATCCATAGTCTGCACTCCGTCCCGCCATTTGGCTCACACAATATCGTGAATGCGGCATGGATTTTTGCCTGCAGCCCCCCAAAGCAAGTGTCGTCACAATGTGTATGAGGCACAACTATTTGACCAGATACTGTGGTCAAATCGGTTTGTGCTTGTTAGCTATGAATGTGCTCAGAAAAAATGGCAGGATTTCAATTAAAGAGAAAAAATAAAACCTGCTTGCAATTCTGCAGCTACGTAGCATCTTATCAAAATATGATCAACAAGTGGACTGAGAAAATGCTTCACATTGAGGTGTTGCTGAGGAACCCTTTGTTCTGAGGTAAGTCATATCTCAGGTTCACTCGTCCATAAATCCAAAGCGGTGACCTTCTAGATGGGAGCCCGCTGCGATACCCCCACTCTGACTTACACGCAGCCCAAACTGTATATTGATAAAGTAATCACAGCGCTGGCAGGCCGCACTCCGTCACTCTCTCCTCGTTCCGTTGACCTCATGAGAACCCCTCCAAGCGCAAACGCCCTTTTCATCCACCCAACAATGTGAACTCATCGAAATCGAGACGCCAAATTAATACGTTGCAAATATCCCCATGCATATTAAAGCCCGACCCTGACGGAGTATCGAGCTATTACCGGGCGCCGCGCAGCCAATTTTCCAGGTGGCAGCTTAATGTTGCGCCACTGGATTAATATTTTGGAGGTCTCGGGGAGTGTGTGTTTTTTCTCGCTGCCTCTTGCGAGGCTGGTGCTGCTGACGCCGGCAGACAGTTATTGATCAGGTATGTGTTCCGCGAGAGGCCGGGTGATTACTCTCAGATACACTACGACCAAAACAAAAAACAAAGTGTGTGTGTGGGGGGGCGGGGGGGTTCATAAACACTGTTTGTGCTGCAGTACGGATGAGAGAGGCGAAGACAATCGGCGGTGAATGCTGCAGGGGAGATAAGACACGCGGAGAAATGATGCATTACTTTGCTTTGAGGATGAGCAGCAAGTTCTGGGAGTGCAAACATTCAGGTCTTTGCGGTCAAAACGGCTATTGGTGTACTTCAAAATCAGCAGATCTCTTAATAACAGAAATGATATCCGCTGGGGGAGGAAAGAAAAAAGAGCTCCATATGGGATCTGCAGTATGCACAGTTCCTGCTGCCCAAAATAGTCATTTTTATGCGATGGCTCCCGCTGCCTCACCAACTGATCTCCCACCAAACATCGCATGATCGGGTGTGTTTCTGCTCCGGTTCATTACCTCTGTGTACACTTTCTCACTGCATAAACTCCTCCATTTCCCAGCTTTCATATGCGGCCAGTGTTTCCTGAACTTTGTTTTGATTTGTTGTAACTTTCCCAGCCTGCAGCCGGCACGAAGCAGAACGAAACACAAAAGACTTTCGAATCATCTGTATGCCGCGCCACATTCAGAGTGC
>CAESWR010000966.1:140296-150828 GCA_903171835.1 Mullus surmuletus
AAAAAAAAGAAAAAATCAGAATTGCATGCCCTTCCGATTTAGGACATTTGTCGGTGGCCGAGAGCTGCAAACACGGAAAAGAGAAACGCTGCATATTCACGAAACCAAACGGAAGTGCGCCAGGCCACTAGGGGCACCAAAGTGGGGATGGACCCATCCTGTGGGATCGGCCCCTCTTTAGAGACACGAGCGGGATGCATTTTTCTACGAATAAAGACTTGGAAGAAGTGATAAATGATCATCATTATCAATACAAAAATAACTGAATATGAACCGCCAGGGGGTTACAACATTTCCGATTTTCTACGTCTTAATTAATACAGAGAAAATACATCTCACTTGGTTCATCTGTAAGTTTGGTGCCTCTAGTGGCCTGGCGCACTTCCGTTTTGTTTCATTAATTTGCAGCATTTCTGTGTTTGCGCACGTTTGCAGCTCTTGGCCACTGTACATTTGCCTGAAGAAAAACAAAAAAAGACATATTTTGGGAGATGCTAAGAGGTGGATTTTGTGCACGCGGTGCGATTTACCCAAACAGAAAAATCATTGCGGGGATTTCTTTTTTTTTTTGCGTCTATATTTACCACCTTTTATTTACCAGACAGGTGCGAATGGCCCAGTTTGGCAGCCGGTTATTTTGCTGAGGAGTAAATGGTGCTTTTGCCCCACCTGTTTTATTATAAGCTATTTTTTTCTTGTTTTGTTCCTCCTATATTTTGCCATCTTTTCCTTACTCCATCTGTTGTTCTTCCTCTTCCTGACTCTTATAATTAAATTCAGGCTATTTTGATATGACTCTGCAATTAATTTATTTGTGATTTCCACCAATGGCTCCGATTTAACGGCATCAATTTCATTTTGTGCTTGAGGTTGATGGTGAAAAACAGTAACCCAGCGAAACGCTCACAAACAAGCTTGTGCAAACTGGGAGCTCAATAATTCAGGGTCTTAGAGATGAGAGCAACTCAAAATGACGGAAAATAAGCTTGTCAACCTCGCCAAGGGAGCGACAGTACTAAAAATCGGAGTTAGCCTTCAGGCAACCCGCTGCATCGCTGATGAGGCCTGAGGAAAAGCAGAGCCTATCGGGAGTTAATGTTTCTGGTAATGAGAAGGGATGATATTTGTTCAGCCAGCGTCACCACATACTATTCTCTGTCTCCGAGCAACAAGGCAAAGCCGCGCTGTCTGGGCAAACAGCATGACGGCCTGTTGCTTAGTTGAATGGCGACTTTGCCGAGGAGGGGCGTTCACGTGGAGTGCTCGTGGCACTTTTTTTTTTTTGGCCCAGCACGCCAGGGCTGCCATATGAGTGACTCTACTCGCTTTTGGGAGCCGATACTTCTTTGGGGGAGTGTTTCCACTGCAAAAACAGTGCCCCCTGGACGGCGTTTCAGCGCGACAAAACCCAGGCGGTAGTCGCTCTTAAAGGGATAGTTCAGATTTTTTGATTGTATGAGATCCTCACCATCAGTGTTGTTCATCTGCAGTGACGTTTCCCCCACTGCGTCCAGTGCGCGGATTTCCGGCCCGGTTCTGTTATGGTGTGGTGTTGCAGAAAGTAGTTCTGTCTAGTTGCTGCGGTCGCACGGATAAAGCAGCGGTCTCCTTCTGTGCACGTAAACGCCGTGAAACAGCTGATGATGGTGCATGCAGTAATACGAAGGGAGGGAAAATAGTGCTGGGTGATTGCACTATACAACTTCATGTAAAAAAATCTGAACTATCCCTTAAAGTTTTTTATTTTATTTTTCCACAGCACAGCACGGAGGTCCGATTTTAGCCGTGCTTTTGGTCGGAAAGCTGCTGGTACACTTGCTCATTACGAGAGGAGCCAACCAGCCCTTTCTGTATGCAGTTGTCGGCGGGCAACATGAAGGTTTGTGCCTCCTTAAAAGACCACGGCGTGACCTTTTCCGCTGCCGTTACAAACAAAGGACAAGAAGAAGAACCAATCAGTGTCTGCAATCTGTCTACGTTACCCTTTAGTACCAAAAAGTACTGGGCTGCGTTTTTTGGAACCCTGAAGAAGCAGGTACAAAAAAAGTAGCAGAAGTTAACAGGTACTTTTTCTCAGTTGAAACGCACACAAACACAACTTGAGCAGAGCCAATACCGTCAGCGGAAACGCGGCATTAGTTGACTTAAAAACAAAAAGCCGCGACTTGCTGCTGACCAGGATGAGGTTTCACTGAAAGGATTTATTTTTTCCTCCTCCTGCAACTCAGGGCTAGAGGAGGGTGGAAGAGGACGGAGGAACGGCAAAGAAAGAAGAAAGAGGAGGGATGAAAGAGTGAAAATGCCGTAAAAGAAAGAAGCTTGGAGAAACGCTGCGGCGAGAGATGGGGAGAGAAAAAAAAGCCTATCAATGAGAAGATCTCTGGGGTTGAAAAGACCTAATGATGATGAGGTGTCATTGCAAGGAGGATCTAACACTACCCGCTGCACAAAATGACACACACACACGCGCACACGCACACACACACACGCGCGCTCTGATGTCTTTTAAAGACTACATCAAATAGTGATATCATCCAACTGGAACTAGGAGATCTGAAGACTAAGAAGCAGACGTGCGCACACACACACTCGCACAATGAGATGGTGATGCCTTCCTGTGAAGCGTGAAGCGTTTTAAACTCCACCGTTACGTAAGTTGACATTAAAAAACAGAAAGGGTGCAACTAACCGTGCCCCAGGACGACATT
Organism: Mullus surmuletus; assembly: GCA_903171835.1. Lineage (NCBI taxonomy): Eukaryota > Metazoa > Chordata > Actinopteri > Syngnathiformes > Mullidae > Mullus > Mullus surmuletus. Next base: position 143,005 of record CAESWR010000966.1, read on the forward strand.
CAGGCGCTCGGCGGAACGACGTTGCCGTTCAGCAGGAACCTTAAAACAGCTCCCTTTCCCAAAACTCTCCTGGATTATTGATGATCACTAAAGATGACGGCGCGCAGGCATACACAGTGCCAGCGTCTTTTGTTTGGATTTTCCTATTATCCTCAATGTTCTTTTCTATTCGTTTGTGTCTCTGTCCTACTTTTAGTTCCCCCTTTTTTGCAACATTCCCATATTTTCTTACTCGATACTCACTTTGATACATGAGTTAATACGCTGAAAGATACTTTTTTTTTTTCGAACTTCTTTTTCAGGCTTGTTCCGTCTACACAGTATGCGATGCAACCCCCATTTTGCGTCAGGTTGGTGCATCGCCACATTTAGTTGGACGCGTGTGCTTGTTCTTTGAATGAGGACTTTTTAAAGCACCTCTTGTTTTTTCCTAATCTGCTCAGATTAACAAATTCCACATGTCTGCAAAAGCAAAAGTGGAGGTTTCAATTATAGTAATGTCATAAAGTGAACATAACATAAGATTTTTAGTTTTTCAACAATTCATGGCACGGGTAAATGTAGTTTTCCCATGTGCAAGAGGAACCGTTTACTAAACCAAGAAAGACTTTTGCCTACAACTACAGTACAACCATCCATGGAATCCAGTGGGAGCAGCAGTCGGGTTGGGTGTGGGTATACTGGCTCAGCTCCAATCCCCAGTCATCCGCGGGCTACTGTGTTTATCAGAGTGTGCTGAAGCTGAACCCCCTCCTCAGCCGCAGCCACAGGTTCACATTCCCCGGTGAACTTAGTGGCGGCCTGAGTTTCTGGCGCTCACCTGACGGGAGATCCGGGGAAACCTGCTCCCGCTCGGATAGCGCTGGCAAAAACATGTTGCTGCACAGGTGTTTCATACTTGGAGGGGGGGCTTTTATCACCCATGCCAGGACACACGTTTCCCCCTAAACCGTCATGGCTACGGATGTAATATTTTTAATTCCCAACCAGTATAGTTAGTATGGTATAAACATCTTTACATGGGTGACTTTTCCGTGACTTTTCCGTGACTTTTCCCCCACTGCGTCCTGTGAGCAGAGTTCCGGCCCGGTTTCAGTAGTTCTGTGTAAGTGCTGGGGTCACACGGATAAAGCTTTTTGCTCCAAAAAACCACATGCGTTCAAAAGATTCCTTTTTCCATCACGAATTCTTGGCCACAGAAAAGTCTGACCTCGCAATCACCCGGTACAATTTTCCTTCCCTTCGACACCTCTCGCGTCGAAGCGGCCTCCCTCTGCCTCCCTCTGCCTCCCTCTGCCTCCTTAAGCTGATGGAAAGGTGTGCATAGTGATACCAAGGGAAGTAAAAAAGTACTGGGTGATTGTGAGATCTGACTTTTTTGCGGCCAAGAATTCGTGATGCAAATGGTTTACTCTTTTGAACGCATATTGTGTTTTGGAGCAAAACGCTTTATTCGTGTGACCCCAGCAACTAGACGGAACTACTTTCTACAACACTGAAACTGGGCCGGAACTCCGCTCATGGGAGGCAGCGGGGGAAAATTCACTGCTGATGCACGACACTGATTGCAATTATCTCATACGACTTCCTGTTAGAAAATTCTGAACTATCCCTTTTACGGGATCCGATGCCACCAATGGATCACACGTTAACCCCCGCTGTCTCCGTGGCGGAAAGCAGGAAGTGGTAGGAGACGGAGAGAATGCAAGTGTGCGACGGTATTGAGAAACACTGACAGTTGTGGGCGAGGAGGTGAAAGTGAATTAAGGGAAGGGGAGAAGCAGACGGAAAAAAGACATGAGAGACAAAAAAATGAAAGAGGCATGTTGGTGGGAGAAATGAACATTCGATCAAAGGACCCAGGATGAATCACCAGACCCCAACCGAGCTCAAAAATGTTACCGGCAGCTCCCTGAACATGAGAGTTTGGTCATCGCAAACTGGTAAAACATTAAGTGCACCATTTGTTTAGCGTATTTGCTTCAACACAGAGAGCCAAGACAGTAGTTACTCATCCTTCAATAATTACCGATGGAAGGTTGCCTTGGCAGAGCCCACCATCGACTCTCCACGGTGGAGGGAAAAAGCCTCTGCCAGAATAAACTGCTCTGACGGCTGCGCGTTATGGGCAGACAGCGGACAGGAAAGCAATTGATATAATTAATTAAATAAGATGAAAAATCAACGTAACGTACAAAACTTGCCGCGCAGGGCGAGTTTATGAGCTGTCGGGAAACCCACTTATAAGGCGAAATGGAGATAAAGGACGTGCGTTTGTGTCTGAGAAGAAGCGATGCACAACAGATACAAAGAGGGTCTGCATATTATTCATTATTGTGTGTTATTGTGTTTATCAAGCCTCCATCCTCTGGGTCTGCTAATAAGCTGCAAGGTGAACTTTAGAAATACCCCGCAGTCGCTTGCACCCGATGAACATGCGCGTGTCAGCAAATTAGTGCACAATTTATTATACATTTGAAACAAGTTGGACACTATTTTAAACATTCAGTTTGATAACTTCTGGTTTGCCTTCAGATGGAAGAGATAACCTACATTTTTTAACGCTAAAGTTTCTGGTTACTTGGCTCTAATGGCTCGCCTCTTCATAATTCTGGGTGCCTGGAGGAATATTTCAGCCAAATGTGACGCAGCGACTGGCACGATAACAAGGTGAGATCAGGACGAGCTCAGATTAGATGCGCAAAAAGAGAGACACGCGAACCGAAAACAAGCCAGTCTTACCTTGGTGTGTGCGATGAGCAGGCAGTTGGAGTGCTCGTGCTCGCAGGCGATCTCGTACTGAGGCAACATGTCGGCCAGCTGCTGGACAAAGGCCACCACTTCCTGGTGCCAAGGGACGTTGGCCATGGTCAGGTTGCTAGCGGAGCTTTCGCCACAGTACGTCACTCCCTGGAAGCGCACGAGAGCGTAGGAGGGTCAGAAAACATGGGCACTGAGAAGCGGCGATTTGTTCAACGGTATAAACATCTCACATGGGGCATTTATGATGTCATAGTATGTGAATGCTTAATAACCTTCAAAGATAAAACTGAGTAGTTCTCCTCTAAGATCCTCCAATTTAACACATGTGGACTCAACTTTTTTTTTTCTGCTGTAGATTTTGATATATTTCATCATAATACATTAGGGCTGCATGATTATAGCCAAAATAACTACATTACAAATACGTTAAAGTGTGATCATACAAAACAAATCATAGAGAAATGTGCTTGTGTATTTCATAATTTGGCATCTGTCGTGAGTGATGGAGCTGAAGCCCTCCATCAGAAATAGATGGTCATGGTGATTATTTGAGATGCAAGCAGACAATCTGTCAAGTAATTACCTATGGCTCTAAATAAGGCAGAAATATGGCGCCATGTGAGAGGGTACAAACTTCAGCAGCTGAATCATTGCAATTATAGCTTCCACGTCACCAAAATAGTCAAGCTGATAAAACAAAATAGCGAAAGCCTGCTCGGGGAAAAAAAAGACTTTGTGTTAGCCTGGAGCATGTGATTGACAAAAAGGCTTCATATGCTGCAACAACTGCTTATCACCACCACAAAAACCCACTCAGGAGCGAAGGTATAATTTCCCAGTCAGCGGGTGACGGGAACGGCAAAGGAAAACAAAAAAATGATCTGGGTTTGTCCACAGAAATCAATCAAGACGGGCAGGCGGCTCGCCGAGTGTTTTTGGATAAATGGTGGCAAATCTCTGCAGAACAAACTACAGAGAATGGCTCAGACTAGGGAGGTGGGCGGGGCCTTTTGACACCACAACTGATGGAATCTGCAGCCAGCAAAGCTCCAAACCAGGAATCCGATTATTCTTTTATCGTTGAACAGGATTAAAAAACACAGACTTTCACAGCCTTAATAATGATATTTTCTTCGAAGATTTCTCAAAGCAGCATCATGGTTGTGTTCTAATATGTTTTGCCCGAAAAATGTAACCTAAAGACACAATGGGTGATTTGAATTTGTAAATGTTGTGCCTTGTAACATTGTGAGAAAGAGCTCCTAAGTCACGATATGTACATCAGTGCAAATCCTGCGAGGAAGAATGAAGTGTGTGTTCTTCCGGCTGGAAGCAGCAGCGTTCTTGTGGTCAGACCGGGTTGATGCTTTTTTCCTCCTAACTGCAGTGCTGGGCTAATTCACAGGCATATGATGTTTTCAGTAGGTGTCTTAGTTGCACGGACCACCCCCTGCCCTTGTTGCAAATGTGGAATTTGAAGCGCTTTCACTCTTTAACAATGCATCTCTTCACCCTTACAGACATTAAAAAAAGAGATTTACACAAACTGTTTAAAGACTCGTGGGTGGGCTTGATAATGGATTTGCATCTATTTCTAACAAAAGGTTTATCTGACGTTTTTTTTTTCAAACACAAACACACACACACACACACACATACACACACACACTCACAGGCCACCTGTGTGGCAGCATGCAGCCATGGAGCCAAGGCAGCAGCTGTGCTACCGTGATTCTCTGATCTGTTGGCCAGGAGCAGTGTCTGATCCTAACCCAGGTAACTCATGGAGGAATAACAAGAGAAACCATCTGTGTGTGTGTTGGTGTGTATGTGTGTCTGTGTGTGTGTTTGTGTGTGTGTGTGGCATCTGTGAGGGAGAATGTTCCTGTGACAATGAAGTCAAGTATGTTGCCATTTTTCTGTAACCAGAGGTCTAAATATATCCCTTATATCCAATACTCAATTTTCATCTAACATTACTGTAATTTGGCACAATCTCTGTTATTAGAACTTCCTTTGGGATCAATTAAATTACATTTTTACTGGCATATGTAAGCGTTCCTCACTATGTCAGTTGGTGACACATGGAAGATTTAATGCAGTTTCCCATTTTTCAATATTAAAAAGAACAGAAGGGTTCTGTGGCTTTTATTATCATTTGCTGGTGAAATATGCATATGTTGATGTTTTTTAAAAGTATAAATGTTTTTTTTTTATTAAATGGAATAGTTTTATCCCTTCGTTGTCACTGCATATCACTTTCACCTGTCTCACACACTCTTTCTGATCTTGTTAAGAGTAGTTTCAAATTAACTTTCCTGCTTAGCCCTGAGAACTGTTCTGGCTTGTGCAAATAATATATACGACTTAGAACTCTGTGACCTGGAACCGTTCTGACCGCTGAAAAATGAAAAACAGACATTTCAAGGGAAGGTAAAATACCAGATGTTTTACTATTTCACAGGAAGCAGACATCAAACTTCCTCATGGTTGAGGCCAATTTCCTAAATCTAATAAGGGGGATTTAAGGATTTATACCCATGAAATAAGTGGTTTGTCAAAAGGATATAGAAAGTGCACTCCTCCTCAGGGGTATTTACGGACTTTCCGCTTTGGGAGATTACACGAGAAACATTCTTATTATGGAGTCTCCTCCAGCCAGCCGGGTTATTTCCCCGAGTGCTATTCACATCCATTCAGGCCTGTCTGCTCAACAGCCGCAGGGGATCTTCAGTTCCTACGGCAAACTGCTGTCATTTCTGCTGTAATTTTTGCGTCTTGTTTGCAAATTCCCCTCCCATAAAGGAAACACGGATAGAGGGCAAACTTGGGGCGCCGTGCCCCGAGTTTGGAGAGTGAAAGGTGTGGCCAGGAGCAAAGTAGGGTAGGGATGCCGGACAAAATTGATGAGGGACCTTGGTGTTATCAGCTTTGCCCGGAGGCCGGCTGAATAAAGATCAGGTAGCCCGGACACGGTATAAATCACAATGAATGGGCCGGGCCAGCGGACGGAACGATACTAGAGGGATGGAGGTAGATGCCGCAGATATACGGAGGGAATGAATGTACTGTATCACTGAGGATGTGGGTGGGGAAAAGAGTGATAGCCCTTTGCCTGTTCGCAAATAATTAGTGTCTTCCGCGCACTGATCGAAATCATAAATGCTGAACCTCAAGGCAACGCAGAGCTACGTGTGTTGACTGAATCCGTCTCAGCATGCTTTTTCCACAGTTCCCCTCCGCCCACCCCCCGCACACCTCTTTCTATTTCGGTGATCCATTTCCTTCCCTGCCGACGGAGGATCAAGAGGTAGGTAAGTGGTATTGATGCAACAGCGAAGAGATATATCACACGCCTGACAACGATTGGACAGCAGGTGGTAAATCGCGCGTGACGCACCGCATACTGTAAGATGATGGACTAATTATTAGTTGGTCAATAACAGCGGTGTCACAGCTGGCGATAGGTGAGACGCGCACACACATAAACAGCGTTCAATACATCACTTTTACAGATGTAGACTTGATGCTGGTCAGCGATTACATCTAGAGCTCTGTGTACAGCCTGGAGAAATGACTGGAAAGGTGCCTGGCTTTTTCCTGCAGTGTAAAATTAGAAAGTAGGCATATGCCGTAGTAATCCATGCCTTTCTATAGACTGCGCTTGTGTTTTTCAGGCATCATATGGTCAACTCTGCATCCACAGCACTCTTGCCAACTGCACTGGAGAGCCTCATCTATTCTAGTATGATCTATTCTAAATATATTTTCAATCAACAGTCAATGTGCTACTGAAAATGTTTGCCATTTAATGCAAGTCACACAAAATGGCTTGTAAATACAGCAGATAGCCAGCAGTTTTCTCTCCATTACAGTAGATAATTCGTCATGTATGTTTGGAGGTCAAACTAAATCTACTATTATGTCAAATGTTTTGCAGATAATATGGATAATATGTACCAGAGACATCCGCCTGTAATCTTTTGCTTCATGGTTCCAGATGGGGGCTCCGATGTTGGATTTAAGAAACTGCCATATTGCCAGCAGTCGGTTTGCAGTGTGTTTTGGGAACCTTTACACCAGCAGGATGACGCAGCGCTGCGATGCTGCCCCAACGGCAAGCCTCGAAAGAAGTTGGCTAATGAGAAGAAAGTGAGAGTTTCGAGCTGACAGAGACGGGAGCTGGATCAGCTTCTTTCCAACAAAGGATAAACCAAGGTGCTGTATAAAGTGCAAGCATAAAATAAATTAGGATTTCTTTCTTTGAACTGTGAGTCATGCACAACGAAAAGATGAGAAAGTGAAGTTTGCCTTTCGGGGAATGACGTCCATCCCTTTGACGACACAGATCTGCTGAATCTATACGAACAACGCCTGAAACCAAAGGACATTCAGGGAAACAAAGACATCAAGTCAAGTTGCTTTTCCCTTACGTCAGAAGCGATATTTTCTTGAAATGCCTCTTCAGATGTGTTCATTTTTTGAAAAAACATAACTTCTTGTTTTTGGCCACAGACAAAAAGCTTCCTTTCATCTCTGAATTGAAATTCAGCAGTGGGATATTTACAAAAACTCAGAAAGAAAGGAAGGAAGAAAGAAAGAGTGCGCAAGCCACAGGAGATATTGTAAAGATTTTGAAACAGCATTAATGACTTTAAAGGCGTCCAATTGTTTTGCTTCTGTTTGCTTTATTCTCAGCCTGTTGTCACTGGTTAAACTCTTTGTTCCTGAATTTAGTCCAAACACGACAGTGAGAGAGAGATCTGGAGAGATCTGAGGTCACCAGATCAGAAGGACAAACAGAACAACTGCGTCTACTGTTGCTTATCGCTCCTTTTAGCCTTTGAAGTGCCGCTATAGCAATTTCTCAGTGGGCTGCGAAAATGAAAGCCACCCTGACAGACCGAGTTGAAGCCCCGCTCCCTCCATCCGTCAGTGGGCGAGGACTAATTCGAGAGCTGTGGATGCGACAGAGGGGCTCGCTCTGTCATACTGTCAGCAGCCCATCCTGGGACACACTAATTACTGAGCTCATGATGCTGCAGTCGATAGCTTGCCTGC
>CAESWR010000966.1:168278-183029 GCA_903171835.1 Mullus surmuletus
CTTGTTCGCAGCCTGGGCACTAACTCCAAACTGACAGCCATTGATTGGGCTCATTTAACAAAAAATTGAATTTAAAGAGCCATTTGTGCTCTAAAAGACTGCAAAATGCATCTTATGGCCAATGTTTGCACCTCCTTTGGGTGTGATTAGCACCTCTAAGTGCGATGAGGTGTAACATCTCACGCACATGCATAAGTGCATTCTCTGCCGTACATGCTTTCCTTCCTGCTAAATTGAATCCCGCCTTTCCCAGAGGTGGACAGCAAGGACAGCTGCAACAATAAATACGCGTCCTCAAATTGCTCACGTCCTGTCATCCCTCATTGCTGCCTTAAAAGAGATGCGGCATATCGGCGGTGACAGGGATGCAGTTCACCGCCGCGCAGCCCCGAGGCGACCTTTCGGTGCTCCACCGCCGTCACCTTTTCAGAGGGAGATGGAGAGAGTAAAACACCCGTTGCCTTGCCGGTGTCGCCGTGAATCAGTGTCCACCTTTAAGCCTCGCGCTTACGCCAACTGTTCGTCTTGTGTTGTAAAATCATTACCTTGTTTGTGAAAGAGTGATCATCACTCAGCAATGGATAGCGGGTTTGACCAACAAGGTAAACAGGGCGGGTTTGGATGAGGACAAACATGCGCTGGAGGTTTTGGTTCTCTGATAGATTCCGTCATGATTCAAGTTGGCTTTTAACCACTGAAAACTCAGATGTAAACTGATTTGATAAATGAAAGAAGTGGATACAAACACACACCAAAAACCTGCCAGAGGGGAGAATGTGAACATTCCCCTGATGATTTTACTTGTTGATTGCGGCACAAGACGCATGTACTATCCATCATTGGGCAGTTTAAAGCCTTAATGACTTTCGTCGCACTAATTGTATTCGCAATCTGGACTTTAATGACAGTCATGCCTGCAGACTTGTAATAAGACTTGGATAATTTATTATATACAGTATAAAGATTTTGCAGCCTTACATTGGCATGGGCCGCGTGTCCATAAATTGTCTTTGCTTTAAATTTGCATGATATAAAATACCTTGCATAAAAGCAGCCCACGCTTTATAAACATGATATTGCTGGCTGGATTTTGCCTGAATCCCTGCGTGGTGTGATAACTTGCAGGACAATCATCCATTGTTCAAAAGAGTGCTCGGAGTCCTGAGAGCCGTAACGGTTAGACAAATAAAAGCAGGTCTGTGGAACTGAATGGGAGCCATTCCGGTAGCAGCTGTTTTATCATTTTGGACCGAGAGCAAAGAGGGAAACCCCCCCCCCCAAAAAAAAAAAACAACAACATGCTTTCTCTCTCTGTCTTTATCTTAACAGTTACATACCTCCAGCAGAAGACACACTTGTTAGCGCAGGCGAGGCTGGGGGTAGTCTCCATGCACCGGTGGGATTCAATACCATAGAAGGTGTGCTTGTAACAGCCTCCTCTCCCCCGCAACATAGACTAACCAAAACAAACATCGCCTTTAATGTGGGTCATGCAGTTGTGACTTTCAAAAAGGGTTTAAGTGCCCATCAGAGGAGGAGGGTGAGCTCCAATACCTTGGTCCATCGGCACAGCTTCACTCCTGAGTGACTTCCAATTAGCTTGTAGCCTGCAAGGAGAGAGAAGGAGATAGAGAGAGAGCGGCACGCGAGGGGTGATGGATGAGGTGGTGAAGGTGTGATGATGAAACACCGGCTTTATGATCTCCATTCTGCCTCGCTGGGTCTAAGAGGTCACTCGGAGTGTTAATGAGTCAACAGCTCTTTGACCCAGTGAAAAAAAAAAAAGAGGGGCAGTGATCACATTTTATTTAAGTGGCATATCATCAAATTCATGGTCTTTGGCTACAGGTGGCTGAGCAGCCTCGGGGAAAGACTGAAGGGCGGCTCGGAAGGCAACGGAGAAGGGCCGGTGTTTCAAATTTGCGCTGCACAAAAGAAGGATAAACTGTTTCAACTGTTTCAAGTCTGTCCCATGAATCCATGCGGACCTCTTCCTTTCTTTTAAAAACAGTCCTCTATGATGTCTGCCTGCTAGAGTGAATACTTTAATCTTTGTGGCTTAATCTGCTCGAGAAACAGCAGAAGATGAGACTGGGATTGTCTCTAAATCGTAAAGTACAGAAAAGAGAAATCACAAAAAATCCCTTTTTCTGCACCTTGGTATTTGCTGTTACCAAACTGACTCTCCACCTTTGGCAAGCACACCCTCATGTAAACCCCCCCTCCGACTCGCTGCCAGACGTGTGAAAATGCATCGACCCCACTGACGGGACTGACAACACAACGATGATGATCTTATTTTATGATTCTGATGTGCGATTGTTGGAGAGATCAATTTCCACTGCTGTCATGGAGAAGATCAAGGAGTGGGAAGTGGATGGAGGAAAGAAAAAAGGTACTGTTATTCACCTCTTCTGTTATTTGTTAGACGTGACATCAGCTGATGTGCTTTGAAAAATGGAAGCGTGAATCATAATTACTAGGGACTTGAAGGGAAACACCCAGAAGGCATCATAACAACAAATACCAAAAGAAAGTTTATAAGCACAGGTGTTAATCAAAATGGATATTCAGTGCTTTTTTTCCTCTTGCGCTGTGCCTGTGAGGCACAAAAACACGCAGAAGCAAAATATATTATCTAAGCATTATACTCTCAGCCTACCTTCACTTTCTCTTGGAAGGGACTTTGAGATGTAATTATAAGTTAGAAAAAAAACAACAACAGATGTGAGTGAAATCTGCTGGTGCTAAAATAAGGTTGTCAGTATATTAACGCCACCTGGTCCCTGAGTTTTATCCATAGTTCAGATTTGCTACACTCATCTTTCTGTCCACCGGCAGGTCGGCTCCAATGAGAAGAGGGAAGGATTTTCTTAATCTGTTTAATAGAGGGCCAAATGTGGACTTAAATTACTTGGAAGAAACATTGTTTGGAAATGCGACTGACAAAAAAATTGTTGCGAAAAGCTGTGATTCCCCGCTCCCCTCAGAGTTGTACAGGGGGAAATTAGATGAGGAAGAGGATGCATTTTATCTATTGATGGACACTGACCTTCAAACGCTCGGAGAAGCCTGCAGAGATTTTTTTCAAAATTCAATGGGGATCTGGCTGCTTTCACAGAAGGACGTGTAAAACAAAACTGACATCTTACCACCACACATTCAACTGAGAAATAATAATGCTTTCTATGACTCTCTGCTGTTAAAGCTTACATCTAAAAAAAACAAAAACAAAACAGTGATGATCAGATAAAAAAAAAAAAAGATGCTGCAGACTTCTTGTTGATTACACAGCACAAAAACTTTTAAACTTTCTTGGATTTTACACGATTTAAATGTGTGAGAGAGCTCCCAAATACTGTCCACAAAATGCCAAAACTTTCATCCTGCATTCCTTTGATTGTAAATAAAACGCACCTTCCACCGGGACTGACCCGCCGCCAACATAAACATGGCGAAATAGGTCAACATTTGGTCACGTCTTTGCTTGCCGAGCGCTATTTATGGAGCTTTGTGCGCGCTCGCAGTGGGAGGCTATTGGCTGCGAGTGACTGGTCTCTGTGTTTACTAGTGGATGAAGAAAATAGATAGTAAACGCATCAGACGGAGCTAATGAGTCAACAACACCTACACGCCCGGCATACGGAAACACTGCAAGCACTTCTGTTTACAAAAAACACAATGTGCAGCATCATTGACACTGCGCCACAGTCAACCTCAGACTCGCATATTTCTTCTCAGTTTAATCATCCAAAACCAACACGACAGGAGGTGATTCGTTCTTTACCAGCTGATAAAGGATGTTTCAATGTGTCTAAGCCTCCACACAGGCATACTGAACCACCCAAAAGAAACGTTTGCTGCAAATACGAGCACTAAATGGGCCTCAATAATCGTCCCTGACAAACAAGAGGCACCGTGTCTTTTAGCCACGGAGAGAAAAACACTGCTCTCAACTCTGCCCAGAATGAATCACAACTCCTTCATCCGAATGAATGTGGAGTGTCGATTAGAGCATTAATGTTAAATCAGATGTCTAATCAACGGATTGTGATTATGATTGCCAGACAGATGAGTGAGAAGGTCAAGTGTTTTGTTTTGTTTCATTCTTCTGCATCTTTTGGGATGGAACTCTCTGCAATTTAGTAGCTGATGAGTATTAGTTCCCTCTCTACAGGACCTTCATGTGGGCGTGCTCTCCTCACAGGACTGTGGAATCTGTCGGTTAACATCTGGTGAAACATCACCAGCCTGTTTATATTCATAGTCGACTGACTGAAAAAAATTCAGTCCTTATTTCTGCTCTCCTAACATGTTTTTGACAGCAACATATATACTTATAAGTGTACCTGAGCCTCTCTAACTAGATTTTCTTTATTGGCTGCTTATCACAGATCAGATAATATTTGAATCCAATAAAATACAACAATTTCATGTACTATTGTAATTTATTCTATATCTTTATCTGCTGTTGCATTACCAGGGCTTAAAGCAAGAAAAGATTTGAGGCATGAAAGGTTGTCAGGGAGGAAATGTGCACGATGTATTGAATTAATTTTAAAAGTGTTCTGTGCCTGAAATCAGGTGCCTGAGAACATTAAGCCCTGCATCACGAAACAGTTTTTCAGTAAATCATGCAGAAAAAAAGGCATTTAGGGTACAAATTCAGATTGCTCTATATGTCTATAGGTGGTATGAAGAAAAAAATAGGGTTTGGACTTTTTTTAAATGACTTCAGAACACGCTGGGAGTAATTGTGCAGTGGTGGGGGGGGAGCACACTCCAACGACAGAAGCAGGCGATAGGGTTACTGAACTTCAACGCATCATTAAGTGCCATTAGGCAACGCACACTCCTGGGCTCCAAGCCTCTTCTCGTGTGGGAGCCTCTGACCAACATTAACAAGCCACTTCCTCTGACAGGATGTCAGTGGAGGGGGGGGGTGGCTGGAAGGCAGGATGCAATTTAAGCAGCTGATTAATTAATTTTTTTATCCGATTGGAGTTGCCAAAGTATTACTCCTTCTTGCATGTTAAGCCAAAGCCTTCAGCATCCAAGCACAGTAAACGAGATGCTTAACAAATTATAAAAATCATCCTTTGGCAGCCGGTGTAAATTGAGTTGGAGAGTCCTGTCAATGACTTTGAACAAAAAATACCTTCATTATGTATGTAATGGAGATTTTGGAGACATTACTGTTACAATTAAGGACATATAAGTTGACTTTGTGGAAGCTGCAAGGTCGAGCGTTTGAGAAGCAGCTGCTGCGTTGGGTCTGCATGTAATTTTTATGGCAAAGCAATGCAACTAGACTGTCTTTCGGGGACACCAGTGACACCCAGCAGATGCTCTCTGTTTAAATGGCTGCAATGTTTTAAATACAGTAGCTGCAATGAAGGTCAAACGGACGGGTTCTCTATCAGTGTTTATGCAAGTTTTCTAATCAAGATGTTTTTTTAAAGCCAACCCCACAATACCTCTCCCCTCACCTTGTTTAGTCAGCGCTTCTCTCAAGGCAGGGGTGATCATCTCCCTCCTCTCCCCGTCAGCTTCGGTCTTCTTCACTCCGTTCAGCTTGGACAGCTTCACCACCTGGCCGACTGCTCTCGCCTCGTCTCTGCTCTGCAGCACAAAGAAGGACACCATTGTTTATCAGCGTTACAGAATCTGCCGTAGCATCATGGACTATAAATTGCAAGTCCAGGGGAAAAAAATTGAACTCAGCTGCTTGCGTGCGAGGAACAGAAAACAAGAGTTGGCTGGTGATGGTGAAATACCAATTATCAACAGATGCATGGGCCAGCCAGACACGGCTATTTTAACATCAGATAACAAATAATAATAGGCATCCTTTTTTAGGTACATCATCAAATAGCAGATGCTATAAGAGACACATAAATGAATAACACAGCAACTCTGTTTTCTGCCAACAATGAGCTACGACAGGAAAACACAATAATGTCGGCATAAGCTATTTATCTCCATTATGGGCTTAACGTGCATTATTGCTATGAGTCAAATTCTGCCAATACGGCTGGTCAATAAGGTGGCAGCTCCATTGAACTATTTAAAATAAATGTTTCATGTAGGGATATTTGGTAATCATTGCTTTGTTGACCATCGGCTTCTGTCTTAAAAGAGCTTTCGTGCTACCTGCCTGTTCATCACACTCAATACTGCAAATGCAGAAACTAACTGCACTGTGGTGAGTCATGCAAGTTGGGTTTTGCAATATAAAGAAGATTTTTTTTTAAAAGCAAAGGAAAACCAGTCAAACAGCAATTTTCTCACATACGAAAAGTCTTTGGATTCCAAGGCTACAATGAAACATTCCAAAGCTCTCCTGATGTGTTTTATGTTCAAATCACATGTCATTTTTCTAAATGAGGTATCAACCTGTTTGGATAATAACACTCCTAGTTCAATTAAAAGTAAGATCTGTTCCTGGGTTTAGATGACGATGGCTGCCATTCTTCTTCAAAAGGGCCAAGATCTTCCCTCAAGAGGGTTTACATTGATCATTTCTGAGATGTGGTGTTTACAGACACAACAGATGATTACGAGCTAACAGGAAACTTACCAGCAGCTCTGAGAGGGGATATTATTTTCTGTTAAAGTTGTTATGGATAAACGGTTTGAGATTAAGACGTTCAGTGACAGCTCCGGCAAATTAATGTACTGTAGCTGTTGCTGTGGCTTGTTTACAGGAATCTTAATGTTGCCAGTTATTTAACCGAGATCAGATGTGATTTTAACAACAAGAACACCTTATATGACTAGAATAAACTAAAAGCAAAATATTATGCCAACTCACACACACCTCATATCTGATGTAACTAGCTGTAAAAGACAAAAATGTAAAAGCACTGCATTTTTTTAAATCTGCATTCAATATGTTTTTGGGAACCTACAAACCCCACAAAAAGAAAGCAGCACATTAATTCGCAGCTAGTGGGCCATGAAATGAGCTTCAACACACATCAGGAAGCAGCATCACCCAACCTGAGCTGCAATCAGCAGCAGCAGGGGGCTCAAACAGCCGTTTCCAGATACAGTGGAAGTGAAAGCACAAAAGATCCACCATCACTCCATCCCTGACATGCAAAATCACAAGTGCATCCTCTACATGGAGCCAGCAGTGCACCAATCTGTTCCTGTGGCGTTTTTGCCGTTCATCTGGCCCTGATCTCTGGTCCCCGGCGCTCAGCTTTCGCCCTCGCTCGTCACACCCGGGCCTGTCTGGAACGGGCTGACAGGAGGGGCTTGTCACAGCAACACGTTGTGCTGAGTACAATGTGATGCAACATGGGGCTGATGCAGATGGACCCGCCGGTGAAAACACACAGAGCAAACAAGCAAGCAGGGGATGAGCATATACTATTATATAACATATACTGCATATTACATTACATTATATCGTATCATATAATGAGTGCTGTATGTAAGAACTCAGCAAAAGAGTAAGTAAAAAATGTATGTAAACAGAAAGAGATCACTGTTCTAGAGAACTACCTTTTGGATCGTTCCATAACTTAATCTTAGGTAGAGAGAGACAGACGTACAGTTTAGGTTGATATATCCGGTGTCCTCTTTGTCATCACTAGTGTGGCATACAAATACTTAGGACGAAACAAGAAAATAATTGGCGGTATATGTCTGCCATCAACTGACCCTGATTTCTAAATATCAGCATTGCCAATATATACCCCATATCAGTCAACCTCTAAACTTAAGGCCAACACCCTTGAACCCTCTGTCGTAATGTGTGGTCAGGCAATTTAAATAGCATACAATAATGCATTAAAATCAATTCTGAGCACCACAGGCACCAGCAGAATAATGAGCATATAGAGGAAATATGATAATATGTGTGAGCTCTAGAAGGAACCCTTGCTGCAGTCTAGAATTAACATTTTTAATTCACATACAATTCAATACAGAAATACCCTTTCAATAAAGGCATGTGGCGGTCAATAAGGTCTCCATTAACAGACGACAAGTGTGACAACAATTTGTGAAGTGTCTGTCCTGATGTTCTCAGAGGATTCATGCAAATGGCTTTGGTAAGAGAACTGAGTGACTGCCGTTCAAGACGCCGCACAGCTATGCCAAAGAGCAGCGGCTGCTTCGGCGCTGATCCGACCTCACTCGCCTGCAGCCAAAACCCTCTGCCATCACCTAGTGGACAGGCAAGGACATACTGGGGTCCAACCGCAGCTACAGTCTGAGATATATGCGAGCCTGTTCTTCGGTAGCTGCCTCTTCTAACGCTGCAACACTGAAAGTATTAGCTTCAACATCTATCTCATTAATCAAATAATCAAAAAAGGAAGTTATCCTGCACAATCATAAAACCTCAGGTGGCTACACAGTGCGTTAGCTAACGAGTTAGGGGAATTTTCTGCCTCTCAAATAGTTTACAGTTGGCTAATTGTCTCCTGGCAGTAGTGACTTTTAAGTGTACAAACTAATTACATCTTGTGCTGCCTGCTCTGTGTGACCAAATTATGCAAAAACAACTTTAATTTGTCACAACAGATGCACCGCAAAATTGCCATCCTGAGATCAAAATGTGATGCCACCATTGTACGCAGAGATGGGCGAGAAAGTGCGTTTGCAGCCACTGAATTGAACTCCCTCCACATGTTTGTGTTTTGTGTGCATATGGGAGTGTCCCTGGGGACCAATGGTCTCCTCATGAAAGAAAAGTCTCAGCCCACTGTGGCGTGTGCAGGCTTCCCAGCATCCCTTGTGTCTCTTTAACTTCAACCTGCTGAGATCTATAAAAAAGTGTTTACAAAACGACGTGCCCAGGCATTCCTGTGCTTACACACAGTGTGCCGATGTCACGAGCAGGGACGAGTGCGGCGACATCGGCTGCCGACGTTGTGCTCTCTGTCATCTTGATGAAAGGGGCGGCTCAACTTCATCATGGGGCATTATGCATTCATGAGCCGTGCGGCGTGTCGAGGAGCAGCAGGGCTCCCGTCACCAGCACTCAAATGGAATGCATTGTCTTAGGTATTCCCAGGAGTTTCTGACAAACCGCGGCAACACAATTTCACGCCTGTCCCAACAGAACCGAACATATTACTATTCACAGAGTTCCTTTCTTTGACTGCATGACGAGGATGACGAAGACCAAGAAGTTTCTTTTGAGGAGAAAAATGCGGGAGTTATTTATAAAAAGGTTTGTGTTTTACTTAAAAGGGATAGTTCACACAAGAATTAAACTTAGTCATTATATATAATTAATTTTTCATATATATGATTTTTAATTAAAAACAACATTCTCATTTCCGCTACTTTTTGATTGGTTTCAGTATAAAATTACCAAATCGATATAAAACCACTGGCTCTGGCTCTTTGTTTTGCGAGTAAAAGGTAACTTTCAGCGGTGCGTAAAATAATTTGAGCTCATAATAAAGGATCCTTTCCTTGCAGTGTAGATGCATCACTGAGGCTGAGAGGGGTGCAGAGTTCAGTCAGTCTGACAATGATTATTCACCTATAAAGGCTTTTCAAAGCAGCACCTATTTTCCTATAATGTTATCTTAAGACACTTTGTGAAGATCCATAGTTTTTGCCTTCAGTAAGGGAACACAATAGGTGGACTTTACATATTCTGTTGTTATACTGTCGGCACTTGTGTGTTTTTCTTAGATTGTCTCCTTCTTTTTGTCGTGATTTCAGGTGTGGGTTTGATTGGACGCCAGCGCCTCCTTCGACAGCTTTTTACTCCGGTGCTTCCTAAAACAACCATCTATTGGCTGTCCACTCGCACCACTTTCCCTCTGATGTTTTGACTTGCCCCCAGTTTTTCTTCTGCTTCTTTTGAGTCACTCATCATTCCTCACAAGTCTGCAAGGTAGGCGTCCTTGTTCACTCTTACGCAAGCCTCCAATCCTCTCCTGTCAGAGTCTGGTGTCTATCAACCCATCTGCTGCTCTCTCCCTCACTGACACCACTTTTCTCTGTCACTCAACGTGCTGAGATTGGGCTGAGGCGTCGCGATCGTGCCCGGTTTACACCTTAAAAATGCAGATATGCTGAAAATAGATCAGGCAATGGTTCGGTTTAAAATGATTCTACAACCACCTAATAGTGAAACTGTGAAGTGGATAGTCTCACTCTGCTACAGAGGGAAACAGCAACTTATAGGTTTCCCTCATTAGTAAAAATATAGGTTTGGGCACAATAACATTGGTTATTGGCGTTTTCACTTTAACAGATTTTCGGTATCAGCCACTTTTGCTTTGGCTTAAATTCATTTGACGAAATAAAATGTGTATACAGCATATTGGATACCAGCAAAAAGCCAATATCCCTACAAGATGTAGTCTGACCTTGACTGTTTTGATGCCGTTCATGATGTTGCCCAGATCCTCCATGTCCACCACTGAGCCAGAATACTTTTCATCCAGCAGCGCCGACCCTTCATCCTCACTGCTGCTCTCCATCAAATCCTCCTGAAACAGCAAAAGCATGAAAAGAGTTTTTTTAAGAAAGAAAGAAAGGTCAGAGATGAGGTGAGACTCTGCGGGAGGGGATGATGGAGGTGCATACAGATGTTGAAAGTTCTTATTAATCTTCTATATTCTCTCTCTCTCGAGGGGCGTGTTTATGGTACTGTGTTTAAGTGTTTGTTCCACATATGCAGGTTTTAGCGGCAAAAGATCTTGATGAATCAAGATGACACCCCCCCCCCCACCTCCCTCCTCTCTCTTTTTCTCTCTCTCAACTCCTCATGGTTCCGGTTAAATGTCACCTTGTCTGAATGTTGCAGACAGAGAGGAAGAAGCCTCCATTACAGTTGGCTCCACTGCCATGACAACCGCTCATCCGTGTGCCGTTGCGCACATGAAAGCTGTTGGGTCCATAAATACTATGTGTTTGCACTTGTCTTCTGGTGACATGTGTAGTTTCCTTCACTGCTGCGGGAGGGAAAGTGATGTTTTTCAAGGACAGACCTGCCAAAAATGGCTTCCGTGGTACAAAATAAAGAGCACAATAAACCAAAACAGCAGAGAAATTCTGACTTCCAGTTGAATTCTGCACAAACACCCGTCCGGTAGCCTTGCAAGACCGCCCCACGCTGCTGTGATCAGAGCTACTTTGATATGTAAAGCACTCGTATAACGTTGAAAGACACAGTCATAAAGCAGAGGACATTCTCCCAATTAGACATCAGTTGCACTCTTCCTCTGCCCCTGTTCTTCTCCTCCTTCTCGCACTCACTAATTGTCTTTACTTGCTTCACTTGGACCAGAGCTCCAAAAGGCTGGAGTCGGTCCAAAAGTGAAGTCACAGGTACTCATCACATTGTGTCCTTCAAAGCTACACGCGGAGGAGCACAGTGGAAGGATTTCTTCTCATGTTTTACTGCAGACTATTAATATTTTTTTCTTCATCTATCACACATTACATATGTGCTATGAATTATCACATTTAGATCAACCATCCGAAAGCTTGAACCCCCTCCTAATGATTTGTCGCCATGCAATGCCCCCACAGTGCAGTCTGAGGCTGTTTCTCTGCTTGGCAATAGCGGCCTCTGCTGACCGATGGGGCAATTACAGCGCACGGGCTGGTGCATTGAGAGAGGAGGAATAATGAAGGATAATGCTCTCACACACAAATCTGAGACAAAAAGCCACTGCAATATTTTCCATTTGGGTTGGAAACAATTCTGGTTCCACTTCAACATCCTTAAGATTTGCACCTGTTTAAATACAGATCTCTTTTCAATCCTCTTTTTCATTTCTTGCCACAGTGATGATGTTCAGAGTGAGAACACAGAGCTACTGTGGGACAGTGTGACACACTTCATGTCAGAGACAGCTGACCACTTCAAAGAGATAAGTCAAATAGATTTTGGGTGATTTAACGGTAATAAAGGAGTAAATGGTATGTCAGACACACAAAAAAAAAAATCACATTTAAGCGGTATTCTGCTGGTTGCCTCTGAAGTAGGTCAAACTAGATCAGCAATGTCGACTTCATGAACTCAGAGACGATGTGTGACAAGCGAGTGCCAGATCACTTGTCTCCATTCTGACCCTGATCCAACAGCTGCAGCTGGCAGCTTTCAGCTTTATCTCTGCCAGACACCGACACGGCTCCAACTGAACACGCCCTCACTGTTTTCAGTAGTATGAGACGCAAGAATGAAATTACCTCAGTGCCGTTACTCTGCTTTGGGGCCTCCTTCTCCTCTCCCTCATGGCCGTCTTTGCCTCGGTTCTTGCAAGATCCTCCTGTCTTGCAGTTCCCGCTGCAGCTCTTCTTCTCTCCCTTGGAAAGTGCCTTCAGTCGTTTCAGAAACTTGCCCTTCCAGGCCAAGAAGTCAGCCTGGATGCTGCCGTGGCTGCTCTTCACCACGTTGCAGTCGCCTTCACCCCTGGTCATAATCCGCACACCGCTCAACATCCACAGCCACTTGTCCACATTTTTTCCCACCTAGAGAGAGAAAATGTTTAACAGTTTAACCATAAATATAGAAATGGATGATGATGATTATTATTATTATTATTATTATTCATTTATTCTTAGTCGATGGTTGAGCATATGAGGCCTTCAAACAGAAAATCTCACCCTGTTGTAGTGGCCGACATAGACTGAGTTTCCGAGGCCGAACACAGCATATCTCAGGCCTTTAAGGTAGGTCCTCCCGTATCTGAAGTCGGTGGACGCCTCCTCCAGCCACTTGCAGAACCACTCGGCACTCTCTGTGGGCTGTCCATCGGTGTAGGTGGCCAACAGAAACACGCAGACCGACTTGCTAGTGCACTGAAGCAGAGGTGAGGCAAAAGATGGGAATGAGAATTGATAAATCAATTGAAAATGGTTACAAAATTGATGACTACCTGCCAAAGAAACTGTAAACTGTGTCATCTTGATCAACACACATATCCAGCTATGTCCTGAGTGTGAATACAGCCAGGGAGATTTTCCATTAGTGGAAACTGCATCACTGTCTTATTGAGTACACAGCTATATCCTCGCCCTCTGTGAACCAGCAAAACAATTTCCTATTCATCTCTCGCTGCACTGCACAGTGCCCACCAAAATGGCAAAGTGGAAAAAAAAAAAAGGGAGCACTGATGAAAATAATCCATCTCTTCAGCTGAGCAGAATGTGCCAACAGTTTGAAGAATAGCATCAGTGAGTAAAGGAGGAAAAGGCTGAGCTCGCACAGCTACCTGTCAAGCTTAGAATGAAAGAAAAAAATGCCAACTTTGATCAATTTTGCTCTAATTAGACCATATCTTTAAGTGCAGTTTGCAAGATATTGTGCGCCTCAATTTACATATCAGATACTTAATTATCACAGCAGAGAGGCGTGATAATCCTGTTAACGGGGCAGAAGCAATGAAGTGATTCATGCTTTTAATTTGCACAACGTCAATGTGAAGGGTGTGACAAAGAGGCAGCAGCAACACAGAGGTTGTGGAAGATGTTTTGGAATTTGCCAACCTCATCGGCCAGCTGGTCGTCCGGGTCGAAATCTTTCGTGTCGATGACCTCAACCGGGAAGCCGAGATTGCTCACGCCCTCCGACAGCTCCATCGCAAAGCTCTGGACAAAGGAAAGGGTCCAGTTAGTGTTTATCAAGCACTTAAAATCCAAACAGGACTTGTTTTCATTATTATTATTATGGAGGGGATGGTCATTACTAATGTATATCTAACATTATGTTGTTTGATTGTTATGAAAAGGGATTATGACATTATTGAGGGGTATACTTTTGCTGTTCCTGTCTGAGAGCCATAGAAGATCTTGACTCCTGACAGGTGCACCACAGCATCGCCATCAGAAGATCCACTCTTCCTCCTCTCTGCTTTCCACGAGCCAGTGAAGAGAACTTTCTGGAAGCGCACAGAACGGGTCAGAGACAGGACCAGAGGTGTTGTCATGCCATGTCAACTGTCAAAATTATCTTTTGTTCAGCACAACGCGCCTTAAGATGATGCACACCCAAGGCTCGGACATCTCAGGGAGGTAGCTGACCTTTTTCAACGCCATCTTCAGGGTGACCCAGACCCCAAAGGCGACAGCAGCAGCGGTGTACAGATACAGTCTGTGGTGCCATATCGAAAGTAAATAGCTGTCTGCAGGGCTGTGGGCGCTCTGTGTCACTGGGGAGAGAAACACGACACAGTTAGTCCACGGATGCAGGGGAATACATGCGGAAAACAAGGATCAGATGTTTGTCTGACAGATGTGACGCAGAAAGAAAACCCTGGGCGGCGTTAAGCGCCGACCCTGCAGCATTAAAGGCGTTTCACAGGTGGCTGCTGTGTCAATAACAGGCGGGTGACAAGCTAGCAGGCGGGGTTTGGCTGCGATGTTCGCGTCCAAGCTGAGTCGAGGGTTCGTGTAAACTCACCTTTAGGGTCCGAAGCAGAGCCGCTGTTTACGAAAATCCAAATGAGAAGGGTTAAACTTTGCATTGTGGTGTGTAGGTGAGCGGGATGTAGCGGATATCCTCAGTTGACCGCTCTGTGCGGAGCCATATTGCTGCGCCGCTGAGGATGCTGGGAAATGTAGTGTGATGCACGGTCTCCTCACAGCCGCACCTTGAACCGTGAACAATCTGTGTGCACTTTTAGAATTTGCGGTACAATTGATAGTAAATCTACACTTCCGGGTCCAAATGTATATTTTGAAATATTCTTAACGGTCGATTGTTGCTGTTGAGATTTATCGGCCTAAATACGTTCCTCTGCTGAGACGATTAAAGCCAGTATT
>CAESWR010000966.1:200875-225916 GCA_903171835.1 Mullus surmuletus
CTTTGCTCATTATTCATTTAAGATATATATGTACTTTATTTGAATTTCATTCCCATCTTTGTTTTATTTGAATATATGAAGTGTTTTTTCGCCTCTCAACTCTCAGGCACATTTAGAGCAGTGAACTTAAGTGAACTTAAGTATCATAAATAATTTGTATGATTGAATCAACAAACACATCAGTAGTATGGAAAACAAAGATTTATTCTTGAAATCCTCTCAAATACAGTATATACAAGAAACCCACACATGAATCACATTTACAAAAAAAAACAGCTTTGTGTGAGAAGGAAATAAATATATCCAAAGCAGACTTCCTTTTATGAAACCAGTGCAGCGCTCTGTGCCACACTGACATGACATGTTTCCTTTATCAACACTTCATGCAGAACTATTTCTACTTCGCAGCACAGAATCAGATCGACAAACATTTATGAATGATTCACAACAATTCACATCATGATGAAAGTTACATGCCCACAAAGTGTCGGGATACATACCATTTTCAATATGTATGTATTTTGGTGCAAGTCCACTGCCTACTATAGCAAGTTCCTGAAACTGTCAGGCCAGTAACGCCAGTCTGTCTCTGTTCTGCCTCTTCGGTTCTTAGAGGTACTGCCTGGCAGAGTATGTAGTCGGTGCTGCGTAGGGTTTGGCTGGAACGTAGGTCCCGGTCCCCGTGTACGGCTGGCTGGAGGCGGGAGCGTAAACGGGGCCGTAAGTTGCAGGGCTGCTGTAAGGATACACTGGTGCCGGTTGGTAGCCGGGGTATCCGTACATGGGTTTTTGAGGAGGGCAGGAGGTGGTGAGGATGATGCCCCCGATCAGAAGGAGCGCCGCCGAGGCCCAGCCGATGTAGATGGACGCTCCGATCTCCCTCCTCTGTGTCTCGATGGTCAGAGGGTTCTGGAAGTCGGTGATGGTGATGGCCGCGGACCAGCACACGGGAACTAAGACCAAGATGGCGGCGAAAATGATGAGACAACCACCGATGATCACCACGTTGGCCTTGGACGAGTCTTTCTTCAGGCAACTGGTGCACTTGGCCCCGATGAAGGTGACTGCGAAGCCGATGAAGCCGAAGACCAGGGAGATGATGACCAGGGCTCGTGCGGCCTGCAGGTCCCTGGACAGCCTCATCACGGACTCATTCAGCTTGCACTGCATTTGCCCGGTGCTCTGCATCACGCAGTTCATCCACAGGCCGTCCCAAACGATCTGTCCCGTGACGATGTTGGCGCCGATGTAGGAAGTCACCCTCCACATTGGGATGCCGCAGGTCACAGATACCCCGACCAGGCCGATGAAGCTGATGACCTGACCCGCTATTTCTTTTCCGATCCTCCCCATGGCGAAGAGGCTTTGTTCGCGGCAGGAGAGAGAAGTGTCTCGGCTGGTTCTCAGTAGGAAAGACGCAGCTCTCACGCTTGTTGTTCCTCAGGGAATGTGCAGGAGGAGGGCAGCTCTGTCGTCAGGTGAGTTCTTCTGGCCAAACAAGATTCCTCCTCCTCAAGCCAGAGGAGTGGCACTTTTCAAACAATACCTTGCTCTTGTTCTTTGGGGGAAATTTGCATCCAAATGCATACGGTTGTGAAGCGACATTGGGTTTTATTGGACGGCATTAAGACTAATCAGAGGCTTCAAAGACCCTGAAAGTAACTCAGACTGTGAACTAGCGCATAAGATTGAATAACTCCCTCCAGTTTTTTTGATGGTGATCTGAACTCTTTGACTGATAAACCAGCAACCCAAAAGCCAATGAGTTCTGAGGTTCTTTTTCTCTGACTAGGACAGTCTTGTTTTTAAGTGTATTCAATTTAAATGTAGTCTATTGTTTTTATGCATTGCTTTTATGTATTTTCTTTATACATTGTTTTATATAGGATTTCTATGCATTTTTTTATGGTCTTGTTGCAAAGCGCTTTGGGTACCTTGCGGTTATTGTAAAGGGCTATATGAATAAATTAGATTTACTTTGATTTTATTTTCATTACTGTTCTGATTGATATCAGATATCCTGCAGTAATACAAATGACCTCGCTAAAAGCAAAGGTAAAATCATGACACAAGCAAAAATAATTCACAGTCATTCACACTGACTGGACTGCTCTTTCTCACAAACTGGATTTGTTCACACTGTTGAAAGAAAACTGAGAGAGTGACTTGGCGTCCGTTGACCAAGCTATCTCTGCTGACATCATCCTGAGTGATTGGGATCAGTATGATGATTGATGACGCGGAGGAAGCCTCTGCCATAAACACCAGACGATCACTTTGCATTTCAAAAGACAGAAACCCGTCAACTCAGTGTACAGCAATCACAGACACTTGTGTTGGGGAAACAAACTCTCCTTCTGTAAAGTGTGTGTTACTCAAAAGCCCATATCCAATTGAAATTACTCTCACTTTTCTCAGTATTTAAAATGGAAACTTAACCTTTATATTATCTCTCGCTTTGTCTCCCTTTGTCTCTCTCTCTCTCTCTCTCTCTCTCTCTCTCTCTCTCTCTCTCTCTCACATAAACAAACAGGGTGACACATTGATGATTCAAGGTACATTCTCTCCCTCTGCTGACGGGATGAGGTGGTGAGAAGTATCATCTTCATCATCATTGTGTGCTTAACTATTGTGCATACTGTGTATGTGTGTATTTGTGTATATATCACAATATGAATATATGTTCATGTCAAACTACGAAGCTATCATTGGTTAATGATTGTGTAGTGAATAAGCAAAAGTAACCTGGACACACATGAGAATTACCACTAATATGTCGAGTTAATGTCGTGATGTTGCCTGGATTTGCAGAAGTAAAACAAGATCATCTAGTAAGAATGTGATTTATTTACAGCAATAGAACATTACAACCTTTTGTGCATAAACTTCACAAAGTTTTTAGACAAAATGTTGTCTTTTTTTGCAAAGGACCAAATTCTTCACTTTGTAGGAGAGAGCAAATACCTCGTCTCCCTCATGAATACCCAAGAGTGGCTACCATGTTGAAATTACAGTGGAAATAGTTAAATCCATGTAAAATTATAACAAATATGTAAAAAATATAGCATACATGTTGTTCCATCAGCTGGCTACAGTGGTCCATTTAAAATGAATTTTCGAATAATATGCGTTAGGGTGTAACAAAAATGTCCCGCTTTAGATTTACGTGTATTTTTGATGGGCGGGAAAGCGTGAAAG
This sequence comes from Mullus surmuletus, assembly GCA_903171835.1. NCBI lineage: Eukaryota > Metazoa > Chordata > Actinopteri > Syngnathiformes > Mullidae > Mullus > Mullus surmuletus. The sequence goes on from CAESWR010000966.1 coordinate 204,074, forward strand.
CATAAGGGCTCCATTCCCATGCAGGTGCTGGCTCTTGCTCCTCATTCGTCACGCAAGACAAAGGGTCCACTCAAAAAAAGGAGATACGACAAACAGAAACTGCAATCCCAACCGTCATTTCACACCATATTTACATCACTAGTGAATATATACTGAAGCAAACGATCGCTCTTTTGAATTTCAAAGTACTGCATGGAGTTGATGAAGGAGGCTCGGAGCGGCTCACACATATTCTCTTGATGTGGAGGCCGACTTGACGGGTGTGAATCGGGGTGCGTAGTGGTGGTGTTCGTGTTTGGGCGGGCAGTTCCAGCAGAGCAGCCCCCCTCCCATGAGCAGCAGGGCGGCAGCCGCCCACCCGAGGTAAAGCGCTGCTCCCAGCTCGTACCTCTGGGCCTCAATCAGCAGTGGGTTGTAGAAGTTGGTGATGATGGTGTTGGCGGACCAGGAGACCGGGATGAGACAGAGCAAGCCTGAAACGATGAACAAAACCCCCGACAGGATGCACGCCTTTGCCTTTGACTGCTCGTCCTCGATGCAGTTGGTGCATTTCCCGCCCGCAATTGACAACACCAGTCCAAAGATTCCGGTCAGGATGGAGATGATAATCATGGCGCGGGCGGCCTGGAGGTCCTGGGGCAGCGCCAGCATGGAGTCGTAGACCTTGCACTGCATCTGACCCGTACTCTGGACCACGCAGTTCATCCACATGCCCTGCCAGACGGTCTGAGCCGTGATGATGTTGGCGCCGACGAAAGCCGTGACCTTCCACATGGGCAGGGCGCACACCACGATGACCATGAACCAGCCGATCACGGCCATGAAGATGCCGGTGATCTGGATCCCCTGGGATGTCATCTCACAAGCTTTTTGATCTCCGCACGAGAAAAATCCAAAGAGAAAGACAAGCGGATGGACATGGGTGTGTATTTATAGTTTGCGGCGTGAGAAGGGACAAAGACATGAGGGCGCATGAAACCACAGTCCTCGTTTTTCATTGGCCAGGAGGAGTTTACACACAAACAAAGACCCAGTGACCTTTAATCAAGCTGACCTGCTGGAAATGCTGAGCTTCAAGGTCAGACACCTGAGCTCAGGATTTCAAAGGGATGGTGGACCTGGTAGATAAATGAATAAGTGTAGTAAGTATTAAACTTGCTCAGGGGCGAAATTGGTTAAAGGTATTGTGAGAAAATGTAGGAGAGTAAAGTCATATGACTACGAGTGAAAAACTTAATTTAGAAACAGTTACTCATGGGTTCCAGCTGTTTGTGTGCTGGCACTGGTGTGTGAGATGAATCTGCTTACATGTTTGCCAACACTTCCTGTGTTGTGTTTACAGCAAGGGACAGACAGTTTTCTGCAGTTCCAGCTCCTGTTATGCAAATTGTGTTTTTTTTGGTTGTTCCCAAATTGAACTACCGCTTTAAAAAATACCTACTTAAATTTCATTTTTTATGATTATGCAAGTCTGACCTACTTATTAATATTACTTGAATTTTGTCACTTTGTGAATTAATTTATGGATTTTTTTTCATGGAATTAAATCATAATTCAGTGGACTGTAAAATATTTCTCATTTTGAGCTATAAAAAGAGAACCTTGGAGACTGAAATATACATTGAAGTATTCACATAAGAGAGTAAATTGTATGTGGTTTTCTTTTGGGGACGGCGTGATGGGACATAGAAGTTTGTAGTCCCATTAAAATGATCTTTGTCAAAGATTATTTAATTTTCCATTATGATTAATTGCCAGTGTTTGATTTGAGCTCTGCCTTCTTTCTGCAGGATTAGTTTAATATCTAATTGAATGAATCACAAACAAACAGTCAACACAGTATTCAGTGATGGTATAAAATGTTTTATTTACAGTTCCACATAGTCAAGTATAACAGACTTAATGCAACGAAATGTCAAAAATACACAAAAGGATGACAAATGGATGAACAAAAATGAAAAACAACAGTGCAGCAAGGTGGCACATTAAAAGTCCATCAAAGCGTTTTCTCAAGCTCGTTTGTCTCTCTGTGTGCACAAACGGCTGTTTGGGTGTGGCACAAATCTCTTCACCTTTTGCGTTGATGACACAAATAAAGTCCTGAGGTGCTGTAACTCAACATCAACATATCAACCGAAGTTTGGCACAATAAACTCATTCAGTGTGAAAGTATGCATCAATTCCAAGGACCACAAAGCATTTGAGTCTTTCTTTCCCCCTAAATCTCCTTCCTCTCTGTTTGGCTGTGCCCTCTTCAAACGTAGTCCCTTGGTGCAGACGGCCCGGAAGCGGAGTATTTGGCGGAGTAGTGATCCTTGGGAGGGCAGTTGGCACACAGGAGAGCCCCGCCCAGGATGAGGAGGGCAGAGGCCCCCCAGCCGATGAAGAGAGCAGCTCCCAACTCCCTCTTTTGCGACCCAACTAGTAATGGGTTGTAGAAGTCCTTGATCACGGTGTTGGCCGTCCAGCAAACGGGAATGAGGCAGAGAACCCCGGCGATGATGAAGATCACGCCGGATGCCACGCCGATTTTGGCTTTGGCACCCTCGTCTTCCACGCAGTTGGTGCATTTCCCTCCGGCGATTGAGAGCAGGACGCCAAGGATGCCGATCAGGATGGCGATGATGATGAGGGCGCGGGCAGCCTGGAGGTCCCGAGCAAGAGCCAGCATGGAGTCGTAAACCTTGCACTGCATTTGGCCCGTGCTCTGCACCACGCAGCTCATCCAGATGCCCTCCCAGGTGGTTTGAGCGGTGACGATGTTCTGCCCAATGAAGGCCGTCACCTTCCACTGTGGCAGGGCGCAGGCCACGATGACCCCAATCCATCCGATGATGCACAGGGCGATGCCCAACATCTGCAAACCAGCCGCCACCATGTCTCTTCTTCTTGCACGAGTGTCCAAACAAAAAAATTCCAAAAGTTGTGTTTCTTTAAGTCTTTGCTTGAGAGATCCCCAAGAGTAAGTGTCTGAGAAAGGTTGGAGCAGGTCTTTTATACACTTAACTTGGGAGGGGCTTGACACAGAAACGTATGGACCATGACAAAGAACTGTGACGCGAAGGCCCCCCGCCCCCCCTAACTCTCATCCCTGGGCATGTGTCATCATGTCGGTTTTCATCAGGTGATTCGTGTTGGTAGAGCAGTCGCACTATGACTCAATTAGGCAGATGAAAAAAAGGCAGACACTCCCTAAAATTTATGGTACTTGCCATTTCCTTGCACCTGTTTTTCTCTCTGTGTTTTTCTGTGTTTATGTGTTAACAGTGACAGCTTTAGAGAAACCACACAGTAGGAGGTTTTTAGAAGCCATGTGTTACAGAATAATTAGAACTTCATTCCATTTAGCTGTTTTATTCTTGAATATTTTTCACCCATCAAATGACCACGCAACTGTAGTAGAAGCTTCCTGAGAATATCAGTTTACTTTAAATGGTATCTCTTAGTATTTGTTATTTCCTTTGATTCCACGTTTGTGAAAGAAGCTTCACATCAAACACAATGCGAGTTTTGATCTTTATGAAACAAGAATAACACAGTCACATGTGCGGTGTTCTCACAGATGTTACGTGATAACCTTTGACCTCTGGGGTCTTATCTGGTTGCAGGTTTCAGGTTCGAGACCAAGGTGGAAAACAGTCTACACACAGATTCACAGTTGAGTGTGTGCTGACTGACACTCAGTATATGCAGTTGAATCAGCAACTCATGAAAAAAATAAGACGATAGTCATTCTATTCTTCCTCTGAAATTGTTGTAAAGAGAAGTGAAACCATCTAATGAACACAAATCCCTTCCCTAATTTTTACCGTACATTGCTGCAAACATTTCTTCTAGTTCTTCTTCTACTTTTTTCATATTTGCCGCACAATTTATAATGTTAAAATAAGCTAATATTATGCATAGAAAACTAAATCAAATCCTACAAACATATTTCAAGGCAGATGCTTTTTTGTGATGCACCTGCTTTATCCCATCAAAAGATTTCAGCACACGTGCATCAGCATGTATGATAAGATACGAGCCAACACAGGAGGAGAAAAGAAGTACCATAAGATAAGAAAAAGCTTCAATCTGACCTCTCTCTGATGTCGGTCCGTCAAGGTTGCCGAGCTGCAGACGGATTCGGACAGGGGTGTTGTCGGGTGCTGAAAAAGATGTCCACCTGCGGTTCGGGGGTCCCGCTCCAAGTATCTACAGTCAACCACGGCGGAGAAAAGGACGTAAGGGGGAGATATTGGGGAAATGACAAACTCCCTGCCAAGTGATTCCAGTTGACAGACTGTGGCAAACAGTGAGAGGGGGGCAAAGAGAGGCAGGGAGAGAATCAGATTGTTTCAGAACTGAATGGAGGCAGTGTTTGAGAGCCAAAACTGCCGTTAGGACTATAATACCTCTATTTTATCCCAAGGTAGGATCATTAAAGCTACTTCGGCCTGGCTATGGAGATTGGGTTCCACACACAAGGAGGCAGGGAGGAATTTCCACAATTAAGACCCTGAAGAGAGATGGTTTCAGGGTGAGATTAGTCTCTCTGTGCTCAGAGAGGCCACAATAAAACACAGAGACAGAAGTAACAACAAATGCAATGCGTGCAAAATCCTGCAACAATGTTATTGATTAAAAAAAGTACTACATAAAGGTTAATGTTTCTGTTGCTACAACAATATGCCCAAGGGATGAAGGCAGTGCAAGAGCAGTGGAGAGACAACGGCAAAGGCAGTTATGAGAAAATGCCAGAGGGAGCCGCGGCGACAAGTGGCAGCAAGTAGTCGCCTGGCAAGCCTGAACTTCACAGTAACGGCCGAGTTTGACTTGTTTGCCCTGGTTCAGGGAGCCGTCACGCATGTCAGGAGAGACGAGGGTGCATCCGCCTCTAACCACACAGTATTTTTGAGCTTCTCCCTTTGCAGCTTTGTGAGGCGTTCAGGGCTAGAAGGAAAATTAGAGCTATTCAAACAACAGTGCTTGTGTTGGATTATTTTTTTTAATGTTTGCTTATTTTTGCCAATATTCAAGAAGTGATCTGTTTTGTAAATTATCAATTTATATGACAGAAGCTCATTTCAGTAAGGACTATAATATTTCTTTGTGCATCAAAGTGACGAAATACAGCTGTTTTAGCAACCAACTTTAATGAATATATGAAGGAAAGAAATGATTTATGACAAGATGAAACTGAAGGAGTGATGTAATTCTCCATTAAAATATGAAATATTTAGTGATTACAATGTCCCATAGTTACAGTGTTTTGCGTTTTTCAAGTAATTGAAATTAAAAAAAACAACAACATTATGGGGTTGTTCCATGCGAGTAGGAAGTGTGTGTCTACTGACGATGTCTGTATTCAAACTCTGACGTCATGACAGCGATCACTGAAACCATTGTTCGGGCACCGTCATGGTTTCAGTGGGTAATTTAGACACAGCAGGTATCTTTGTGGGCTCCAGGGTGAGTCACGGCAAGTTGGGGCATGACACATCGTCACATGACACAAAGAGGAACCTGCCGTCTTCTCAGGTGACGAAAGCATTTTTCTCTCAAGTATCTGGTTGCAGCATCAGAGTGTGAATCAGCTCTTATTTTTAGTCTGTTTGTTTTCCTTATTTCCCCTGTAAAACTCCAAATCTACCTTGATGCTGAACATCTGGCATAGATCGAAAAAGATGAAGAGTGACATTCAGGCAGCACAACATGGAAAACTAATTGATTCCAACTGCACGCAGACTTTGTGGTTGCGGAACACGAAGTGACATTTACTTTTAAAGTGCATTGTGCCTCTTCAGTTGGGGGGAATTGATGAGTTCCTCATTTATGTGTAAATGAGGTTTGAATGTCGCAAAATAAATGTAGGAATATTTTCAGGTTCCTTTTCCCCATTTTTGTAATCAAATGATCTTTTAGAGCATGTTTGTCCTTTTCAAGCACTAATCGGTGACAGTACATGTTAAAATGCTTAAAATAAAAAAGTCGTATCAGCCACAACTTTTTTTTATATGATTTGATTTTAAATCATCCATCACTTGGCTTGGATTTGAACATCTTAACATTAGGACATTGAGTTAATATGATAAGGACGACGGCACAAACTCTAGATAACTCAAATCTAAAGTAAGGAAGACTCAAACACCGGACTGTTATTAGGAGCAGCTCACTGCGAGCTCCAGCAGACAGCAGTGCTGCTCGAGAAACCGGTCAGACTTGCTCGCGCTCCCACGGCAGGTGAATGTGAAGCAAGCTGCTCTTACAAGCAGCTACATGCACAGTACGTTGCACCTGCTGTAACTTTGGTACACTCCCTTAATAATGTCCACTCTTGGTTTGAATTATTACACAATGTGCTGTTACTCAGAGCTCAGACTGCAGACTTCAGTTAACAGGCTGCGGGTCAGTCCGACTCTCGGTAATTACGGAGTTACCCTTAGTGGACCAAAAGTAACTGAAGGGTTTTGCCTAAATGTTACTGTAGCTTCAGTCCTACTTGTGTATGTCATTAAATCAAAGCGAGCACACAGAGGTTCCATAAATCTCGATACTGCAGGTGCAAAAAAACAAAAAGGCACCTTCATTCTGCAAATCATTTGGAACCTAAAAGTTAGTAATAAACTTCAAATTAAAAGTAAGAGTGATTGAGCTGTATTTTTCTTACAACAAGAATGGTACAAGAAGTTCTTATACATTTTTTGTTTGTGTGTTTTTTATGTCCTGTGTTTGTTTGCATGACCCTGAGTCCCCCAAAAATCTATCTATCTATCTAATATAACTTTTGACCTTTAACTGTGAGGAGGTTTTATAGCACAAAGGATTGTTGCGTCAGGTAGAATCTTTGTTTTGGGATCCAAGTCTTAATCCAGCAGGACTGCCAGCATGCAGCCGTTAACACACAGCTGCCAGTTTAACCAAAAATGTATTCCTGGGTAAAGGGTGTGTTCAATGTGGAACATATTTTACTGTGTGTAGCCGTGCATGTGCAGGCTTGTTTGTGTTCCTTCATTCATACACAATACTTTTTTTTAAGACATTGACCCATTTATATTCAAATGGCAGTTTTACCTTTTTTTTTTCTTTTTGTAATTATTTCTGCTGACACTTCAGGCTGTTTTATTTGACTTCTGGTACAGTTTCACACAGCATGTTTGGTGTTTACCTTCACAGAAACAGTTTTTCCTTGGAGGTGATGGGAGGAACCCCCTTGGGTGTGAGCAAGCATGCTGCCAGCATATCACATGCAGAGAAAATAAAACCTTGTGCTTTTATGATATTGTAGTATCTTGGTTTTTTCTTCCAAATTTCAAAAAAGAGTGTAAGACTAAAAGACTATGAACTGGCTATGAGGAGACTATGAGCAGCAATATAAAATATATAGTATATATAGTATAAATACACAATTTTGAAAACTAAAAGCTGAAAGTATTTGAAAAGAAAAAAGACACATTTTCTGAACCTAAATAATATTTGGAAGACTTACGTAAGTGACAAAAAGAAAAGTTCCAGTCAGGAGTGTATGTGCTTTATTTTTTAGTAACGAATCTAAAGGTCAGGTGAGGTCAGGATTAGGTTCAGCAGTAGTAGTGCATTAATTAATCTAAAGTGATAGAAATTCTGTGTGTATGTGTGTGTGTGTGTGTAGGTGTGTGTGTGTGTGTGTGTGTGTGCGTGGGGGTTAACGACAGGATTGTGATGATGATCAGCCTGACCGCCGACCCCAGGTGACCTCTGTTAATGAGAGAAAAGCCTGTAATGACACAGGGCTCACCTGTTTGCTTCCCTCAACACTCTTGTTGTTTATCGAAGCAGGTCTGCTGGTAGACAGATGTCCTTTGGTGGGTCTCCTGTTTGATGGACGTTGTTACAATGTGAGCGGCAAGTGTTGATCGTAAATTTTCAGACCCTATGAACCAGTTTTCCCTTTATTATACCTGATACAAATAAAGATTAATCAAAAAGTTTTCCGGCTCACTTTGCCTTTCAGTATCAATCTAAAAAGAGGAAGTTGGAGGGTCTGAAGTGATTCTTTGTCTGTTGCGCTTCCCATTTTGTGATCACAGCGCGTCTCACCGCAGTTCACCAACACCGCGGTAGTCTTAGTGTTCAGACTGATTTGAATGTTTAAGACATGTTCCCTTTTGAAAGGAAATTATGCCAGACTTGTCTGCTGGTGGTGTAGAAGAGGAATTAAAGCTGAGCAGAGCTGAAAACAAGTACTGGCATTGTAGTTCTCCTTTTCTCATTTCGAGGTATGAGTCAGCATGTTTCCTTCAAGGCATTCACATCATATACTGTAGATAAATACACTCTATCCCAAATCCAAAATCTCTTGTGCAATCTAAAATTCTGACCGGTCCATACATTAATACTGTATGCAGTTGGTTTGTACACACCTGCTCTGAATTTGTGTATCTATTTTACAAAATGCATGAGAATTGAATATTTTTACTGTCATCTCAGACTTCTGATTATTTCCTCTGGGAAATATACCAGAGGAACATATATATATATATATATATATTTGAAATACCAAATGAATGCAGGATGCACTGTTACAGAAACTTTGCAAGTGTTCCCCAGCACAGTGTGAGGACAAACACGATGCCACCTCAACCTGACTCCACCTTCAGATGTCTAAGCTGTATAAAGAAGGTAGAATCTGTTTCTCCCTCAAGTCTTACACAGCCACTTTGAGCCAAAGAGATCCGGTATCGCCTTCATCTCTGGAAGGTTGAGCCTGCAGAAACAGAGGACCTTCTATCCCACAGAGCCCTTTTTCGCGCAAGCCCTGTCCGCTGCCTCCTTTCCTGCCAGCACTGAACATGTACTCCACGGGCTTGGAGATCCTCGGGATGATCCTGGCCGTGGCCGGGTGGCTGGGGGTGATGGTGGCGTGCGGCTTACCCATGTGGCGGGTCGCAGCCTACATCGGCCAGAACATCGTCATATCGCAGGTGATCTGGGAAGGGCTGTGGATGAACTGCTCGGTGCAGAGCACGGGCCAGATGCACTGCAAGGTGCACGACTCGATGCTGGGGCTGCCTGCAGACCTGCAGGCGGCGCGCGCCCTGGTCATCGTTTCCATGGTGCTGTGCATCGTGGGCATCGGGCTGTCGGTGGCAGGGGCCAAGTGCACAAACTGCAGCCGGGACGTGAGCAGCAAGCCGCGCTTCGTCGTGACCGCTGGGGTGACTTTCGTAGTGGCTGGGCTTCTTCTGCTGGTGGCGGTGTCCTGGACGGCCCACGCCATCGTGGTGGGCTTCTACGACCCGATGCTGGAGGAGACAGGGAAGAGGGAGTTTGGTAACGCGCTGTACTTTGGCTGGGCTTCCTCCTGCCTGCTCATCCTCGGGGGAGCGCTGCTGTGTTGCTCCTGCCCTCCCAGGACGGCTCCGGGGCAGAGCCGGGACCCCAGACCCCCCCGGGTGGACTACTCAGCTGTCAAGACCATGTCAAGCAGCGGATACAACAGGAGAGACTATGTATGAACATGTGACATCTAGGTTTGGACGGACTTAGAATGATTATCATTGGCAAACTAGTGTTCAGCAGGTGGATGCTTGGTGACATGGATGATAATATTATTATTAATTCCCAATACATGTTTTAATGAGTCCCCTCTCATGGCATGTTGTGGTGGTATTTTCCATTTTGTGCCTCATTTCAAATATAAATAGATACATTTTTACATTTAAGGCTACAATATTGTGTATTATTTGTGTAATTGTACTTTTTCTCCTTCATAAGCTGTCAAAAGAACATCAATGACTAATGGTTGAGGAGCGGAGGGAAGCTCACACCAGGATTAAGGAGGTGTTGGCGACTGACTGCAGAAAAAGTAATGAAAAAAGGGAAGTCAGTCGAACTCTCTACACTTGATGCAAATAGTAGAAAAAATGTAATGATTAAAGTACCAAGGTTTCGACAGTCATGTCTTCATCAGTCACCCTGATGAAGACATGACTGTCGAAAGACAATGGAAATGGCAGAGAAAGGGGAAATGCAAATATTTTTCATCGCCTGGAAGTGAGATACATTTTAACCAATCAGACATCAGGACCCACGTCAGATTGTATTGAAATTTACATTACATCATTAAAAAGCCCAAAACTGAAATTGAAGTAAAAATGTTGATGCTTTTACACAATTAACCCTTAAAGTGCATATGCAGTTCCGGCACTTTTAAATCGAACCATGCAGGGTCTCTGGTATGCAGATGGAAGGGCATGCCTGCTGTATAAGACTCGTACCGGCTCACTTTTAAATTAGGTGTTTTATTTCACCGCAAATGGACAAACAGCACAATGGGGGGCTTGTTTCTGAGGAGTGCCTTATCCTTCCCCTCCATTGTAACCTGCCCCCCATCTGTAAGGCTGAAACCAAGTCAGAGATAACAGTCTCAGTGTGCGAGGGGGAACAGTCCGCACTGTAATGGAGACCGTCGGGGGGGCACAAAGACCCCATTGAGCTGCAGCTTTGCAACAATTTACCTCGCTCCTCAGTGTGAGAGTCACTGAAATAAAAACACACTGAAAAGCTTAAATGCTTTTTCTTTTCTGATTTATTACAATTCTTTTGTTGAATATGAAATGTATTTTCAGAAATGAGTTTATATGTGTTTCCAGCATTCTGGTCAACATGGTGACTCAGGCTGATGCTGACGACCCAAAATGTTTCTCTTCCATAAGAGGGAGAAAAAAAGCAACCAACACAAAGGGTGGAAACATATTTTGCATTTCAAACGTGCTTGGGTTAATAATCTAACAGATATCCTGAGAACCTCCCTTTGCCAGACTCCACTCAGGCATTAAATACGGTCCCTGCGTCAGTGAGGCGGCTCTCTATTCTAACTTTTGTGGACTGACCCACATATAAGTGATTCTGCAGCTTCCCAGCGCACATTCAAAGCAGTGTTAAAACCGTTGAGGGTCACGTGAGGGTCATCTGTGATGTACCTATGACTTCCAAAACAAGGTCCATGATAACCCCCCTCCCTTCCAACCCATTGTTTCAGTCCCTCACACAATGGTGTGACCCTAACCCTTGAAAAAAAAGGGTCCTAAAAGAGATATTGTACATGCGTCACTTGTGTATTTCCATCCTCCTGTCTGCCCCCCACGTGCAGACAAACGTGGAGGGCTTTAGAGCTGTTTGCATAGTAGTTCAGGCATGTGGTCTCAGTTAATACCTTCTCAGGGTACCCAGTGACACCAGTTGCAAAAAGCTGCATCATCACACATTGTAGCCAAGCACACCTCAACGTCACCATTTCGACATTTTGCGTATTTTACCCCCCTCATGTCTGCATTTTTCATTTTTATCTCCTTCATGCCGACAGATTAAACCCACTAATTTCCGACATTCCATCTTGTCTACGCCTGATTTATTTCACATGAAAATTGCAGGGAGTAGTAAGCTAGTAAAAGCTTATCATGAAATAAATGAAAGAAATATGCTAAGGTTTTGAGTCTGAACAAAAAGCACCACCTGTGTCAAACATGTTGGGCATAAACTCTCAAAATTCTCTTGAATAAGCCTCCCTGCAATCACTCATCCGGCCTCTGTGGTAGTGGGAGGGATTTTAAAGAGAATTTCTGATTTTCTTCACCATCTATCCGTTCTCCAGGGTGTTGTCCTCCATAACAAGACTGTAGAACCCATGGCGCTCTCTCCCACACATGCACCTAACATGGCGGAAACTCCCTTTTACCAAATAAGTACCTAAACAAGTCCGTACCTAATCATCATGGCCTCACCATCACCTGCTGTTTCTTGAGAATTTCAACAGTTTGCCAATTTTCCTCTGTTTGTGCGGCATAAAACCAACTACTCGATCATACAATTAAAATGGCAAGGTTTTGGACATAGCAGAGAGGAGCCCAAATAGAAGCAGGCAGGAGTTGATACAGTGCTGTCTGCCTTCAATCATTCATCCACCGATCTTTACCGTGTCTGTTACCCTTTAACTACCCCAGACCCAAGATACGGGCTATCTGTGTACTCTCCCCTCACCCAAACAGGTGGGAGAGCTACCGGGGATGAAGAGGTTGAATGATTAAGCTGAGGCTGTTTACATGCCAAGGCCTGAGTTTCTGGATATTCAAACAAGGTGGGACAATTTCAAATCTTCCCCAGCCAATAATCGAGTGACTCCACCTTCTGTGCCCAAAATCTGCGGCTTTCCAAGAGCAATCAGCACTTGATTCCTAACTGTCGAGACAACACGCAGGTCGACCTCCAACCGGGTTGAAAGATGCCTTCAGTTGGATTGGAGATACTTGGAGTGACTCTGGCCGTCCTGGGATGGATCTTAGCCATCGTGTCCTGCGCCCTGCCCATGTGGAGGGTCTCGGCATACATCGGGATGAACATCGTCACGGCCCAGACCACCTGGGAGGGGATCTGGATGAACTGCGTGGTCCAGAGCACGGGTCAGATGCAGTGTAAAATCCACGACTCCATGCTGGCCCTGAGCGGCGACCTCCAGGCCGCCCGCGCCCTCACCGTCATCTCCATCGTGGTGGGCGTCGTGGGACTTCTGGTGGCCATGATGGGCGCCAAGTGCACCAACTGCGTGGACGAGAGGCACGCCAAGGCTCGGGTGATGATGGCCGCCGGCGTTGCCTTCGTCGTGGCGTCCCTGACCCAGCTCATCCCTGTGTCGTGGTCGGCCAACAGCATCGTTCTGGAGTTCTACAACCCCATCATACCCGAGGCGCAGAAGAGGGAGATCGGCACAGCGCTCTACCTGGGCTGGGCCGCCGCTGCTTTCCTCTTCATCGGAGGGGTCATCCTCTGCTCCAGCTGCCCGCCGCAGACCGAGAAGAGCTACGGGCCCCCGTCAAAACTCACGTACCCCCAGAGCAGATCCGTCGCCCCGAGCGGCTACGACCGGAGAGACTACGTGTGAATCAACACCTGCTCTTTTCACACACTAGGCGGACTTCCAAAAGGGACAGGAAAGGTTTTGCAAACACTGAACAAATTTGTTTTGTTATTCCTGTGCTCTTCGTCGCAGCAAAGAAGCCAGCTACTATTAGTTACATGATCTGTGTTTTAGACTGTATGAAAATAACCCCATAGTTTGTGTTCACATATATGTATTTTTACAGTATTTTTTAATTCTACTGAATGTTTGTGTTTTGTAAAGAACCCACTGCTACATTAAGAAAAAGTTTGTTTTGTTTTCACTCTTCTGTATCAGTTTTTATGTTTGATGTGCTACTTTATTATTTTTCTAATACATGCACATTTTATGATTACTTATTCAACTGAAATAAAGCAATGCAAACTTTTGTTACAGACGACTCTTTGATCAGTAGATAAAGAGTATTTTCACAAGCAGGTACAAAAAGAATATTGTGATTTTGTGCAGCCAGCAGCTATTAGGGAGCCGACTGGGGGCTCCTATCAGCGCACCCATCTCACCTGGCTGCCTCCCAGATAACAAGAACAGCTACTTTGTCAGAGTCCACACTCACATGTGCTCGTATGCCGCGGTGTTGTTGTTGTTTGTCGCACTGCTGGTTTGCCTGAAGCTTGAAAAGCACTCGGCTCTGAGAAAAATGTAGCCATGGGAACAATAAGGTTTATTTGATTTGATTTCATATAAACTATCTAAACTGTTCCCAAAACAATGGGCCTGTTTCATGTTTGAGGGAGAGACGGAGGTGGGGGGGTGGGAGTGGGGGGTTAGGGAGGCTCAAGAGGGAGGGCTGTTGTCAGCGCTTGGTAACAGAAAGCAAAAGGAGGGCCTTTCTAGGGAAACAGTCTCTGCCCTGAAGAATTTCAAGGGCATCCTGCAGACAGACGGACTGTGATTAAAGCCCATCAAAACTTGTACAGTTGTCAGGTGAAAGCCTCGTAGCTCCTCCCCCTGTTACTACACTTTATCATAAACTTAGATTGAGCCTGTATGAATAAGCAGAAGTAACGTTTATAGTACAAGAAATCAGAGGAAAGCTAACTTTGTATTTAGTACTCATCACTGAAAAAATCAACATCTTTTCAGGCTGTTAACACATTGTCACTCATGCTCTTCTGGCCATTCCTATGATAAAAACACATCATGTTGATCTTTTATTTTCATCCGCCTGATCAATAAGCCTCAATTTCATTAAGTGTGCTTAATCAATCATTCAAGGAGCGTAAAACTTGAACGATTTGTTGGGAAATGATCAACAATAAAAATAGCAACAGAAGTTTACCAGAGCCAACAAGATGCCATTAGCGTTTGATTAAAACTTATCTACATTGTGACTGGTGCAAGAAGGCATGTGTAATCAACTTCTTCTATTCATTTTCTTCACTGCGCAGCCAACTTGTTTGCTCTCGACAATAGGGTGTTAATTCTGGACTACATGTTGTGGGGTGTGAGCAGCATGTCCAAATGTTGCTTTAACGGAGCCTTAAATCCACCTTAACATTGTAACTCGGGGTATTGCCCTTTCAGCAATAAAAAAAAAGGCCTCTTTGTGGCCCGGGCCCATTGTGAAGCCAGCCACGTAAGCTGATAGCAGAGAAGTCTCCAATCCTGTGAGTGTCCAGATCCTTCCTCCCCTTCTGGTGATGTCAGCTCCTTCAAGGACTCCTCCCATCCACCTGACCTGCTTTATAAAGGATACTGGTGAAGTCGAGGCAGCAGATCACGACACAGATGCAAAGCCTTGAATTAAGTTAATAACCAGTTGACACTCTGGTTGACTGTTGCAGCGGGCCCCCCCCTGCCTCCAGTGATCCCATTTCAGGTGTAACCAACATTCAGCAGCACAAGAGGAAGACTTTCCAACATGTCTATAGGGCTGGAGTTGATAGGCATCTCCCTGTGTATTCTGGGATGGATTATCGCCATCGTGGCGTGCGCCCTCCCAATGTGGAGGGTAACGGCGTTCATCGGCAGCAACATTGTGACGGCGCAGATCATCTGGGAGGGTCTGTGGATGACCTGCGTGGTCCAGAGCACGGGCCAGATGCAGTGTAAGGTCTACGACTCCATGCTGGCGCTCTCCCAGGACCTGCAGGCGGCCCGGGCGCTCACCGTCATCTCCATCCTCTTGGCCATCCTGGCCGTGCTCATCGGCATCGCCGGGGCCAAGTGCACCAACTGCATCGACGACGAGGCGTCCAAGGCCAAGGTGATGATCATCTCGGGGGTCTTTTTTATTGTATCCGGGGTCATGCAGCTCATCCCCGTCTCCTGGTCGGCCAACACCATCATCAGGGACTTCTACAACCCATTACTCACCGATGCTCAGCGGAGGGAGCTGGGGGCGGCGTTGTACATTGGATGGGCCGCGGCCGCCCTTCTGATTCTTGGTGGCGGGCTCCTCTGCTGTTCCTGCCCACCACGCGAGACCAGATACAACCCTTCACGGATGGCTTACTCTGCCTCACGATCTGCAGGTGGGCCGGGGCTGGAGAGGAAAGACTACGTATGAACAGTGGTGGGAAAAAAAGACCCTGATGACTCGAGATGTGCTCTCCACACCAAATGGAGAGAGGAGTGTACTGAGGCAAAAAAAAAAAATCCAAGGAGGCTCCGTGATGAAGGATGTGTTTTAATTTTGTCTTGAAAAATGAAAGGCTTTTATCATCAACGACTGAAACCAAAGGTCATTTGAATAATTTCTTTGACAACGTTTCATAACAGAAGGCATAGAAATTAGTGCCCTGTACTTATGGTCAACATATTATAATTATACACTCGTACTTTTATATGATCTCTTCATGTTTACCACTGACCAGTTGTTGTTTTGTTTGTTTAATCAAAATGCCACAATTGCTTCATGCGTAATTTAACGAGGCAACAATGTGAAAAGTTTGTTTGTAATGTATGACCCGACAGGGTTGTGTGTTGTAAATACTGTTTTATGATTATCATTATTACCTGTAAGAGTCGAGACAAGAGCTGAATGTATTCTGCACAGCTGCAGTGCAGGGGGGTGGGGGGGCGTTTGGTGAGGGGAGGGCAGACAACTGCAAATGTTTGACAGTTACAACAGTAAACTGCCCATTTCCATCCACAACTGAAATTGTCTCTGTGTACAATGAAACATTGCAATACAACTACTTACAGGTGTTTGTTTTTTGTTTTGTTTTTTAATAAATGTGGCTGTTTTTTAAGGTACCGAGGTGTCTTGCTGTGTCTCACACATCATCCGACTGTATCGTACTTAAGAGTCAGTAGGAGTTATGGCAAAGACGGAGCGGGAACCTTTGTAAGAGAAGCCTGACATTTGATCCAAAAGGCTACATTACCATCAACTGGCAACTTAACCACACACGCAGCGAAGCAATTAGCCACAGGATCGGTTACCGGGCAGAGGTGAGAAGCGTGAGCATCGGTGATGGAGCCGTTCCAGAAGGGTTTCGCCATGTAGTGGCTTTTTTTACCCTTTAGATTTAGATACCCTTTAGATAGACAGGGAATTGCGCGCCCTGCCACCTTTGTCACTCACATACATTCAGTCACTGCATATGTCTGCTGAATGAAATTCGATTGGTAGATTTTTTAACATTTTGTCAATCACTGAGTCGTGTCCTTTCCAGCTCCCTCCTATTATGTGCCGTTTTATCTCTGTGATCTCTGTTTGGCGCCGACATGGGGCAAAGCAGAGCACCTTCATCTAATGTGTCTAAAAAGGCCCAATCGGACGGTTTCTATACGTCCGTTCTAACAAACGCATGCATTCACAGCCAACAAAGGCGCCCGGCTTGAAAAATTAATGAACTTGTAATAGTAAATATGAGAGAGGTCCCTCGGTCCCGTATTGCATTACTTTCCAACAGTGGCATCTTTCTGCCGTATCGGTGTCACCCTTAACAAAGGAAAATGACCGGCCTGACATCTGGTCATGTAGCTACAGATTAGTGCTCCTTGTGAACATGTGATGGGTGCTTGGGACTGTTACCTGTGAGCAAAAAATTGAACAAAAAAAATTAAAAAATCAACCTCATAGTTAAAATAAAGATATGAAGGAAGATATGTATATTTTGGATTTGTATCTGTGTTTGGTGAAAGTTAAATGTGTGATTTGCGTTCAGACAAAAATGCTGTAATGCTGCCACAATAAGCAGCAAGTTAAGATTTAAATTGTGTCAGATAGATGTCAATAGAAATGGGGAGGATGGCAGCTCTTTCATTCTTACTCTGCACTCTGAATACCCGTTCTATCACTCTGTAACTTGATCTGAGCGTTCTGGCTCTCTCTTTGCAAACAACAAGCGGTCGTGGAATCCGCGGCGCAGACATCACAGCTGAGAGTCTTGTTAACTTTACCGCTGTATTTGATGTCCTCTCATATTGTTGCTTTAATCAGCATGCGAAAAGCCTAAAAATGGCTGTTGTGAGACCAAAGGAAAGGAAATGAACTCACTTTGCTCAGATGTAGTTTATGTTGACTGAAATAATAACTGATTCACCAATCTTCTCAGTGCAAATGCTTATACTTATGAATGTATTCCTGCCTTGAGAGAGTCGAATAAATCTGATTACACTGAACATTGTTATTTTCCTTATTTTATTTCATGTATTCTATTACTCGTGAACTCTCTCCACAAAGGTTCAGCGAGCATCATGACACTGAAGCATTTGGTGAGCAAAAGTTCTGCCGTTCCGCTGGCTGGGTCTCAGACCCTCAGGCATGTTTGACTACCGTGAAGTCAATCATTGATCCGATCCCTGCTTCTATTCAAACAATGCACAGGTGGCAACACAGCAACACAACACAAACTGGCAACACAACAAAAACTGGTATTTCTAAATTCTAGTATTTGACCTGATCATTGTTATGGGTTGAGACGTGATGAGACGTGTATTTAGAAAAAGGAAGAGGACACTCCGGCAAAGTTCCTGAAGCTACAATGAAACTAGATCTCATCACATACCTGTGGGGAGAAAAAAGAAGAAAGGAAAAGAAAAAGGCACTGGGTGAGTCTTACTGGTCATGCTCTGCTGGCTGCAGCCAAATACTGGTCACGTGACCGATACTGGGGAATGTGAAGGGCAGAGAGGTTGCCTAGCACCTGAGGTCAGACAGAGAAAGCTACCCCCCCACCCCACCCCCACCTGAAAATAACAGACTCACTGTGTCTCACTGGGAATGGAAAATCGCTGGGATTTCTTTGGAGCAGTAGAATCTATAATCTACAGTACCTGAACCACATCAGAGAAGCTTTCCGAATCCAAGTTATTAAAACTGAATGTACTGCCTGTGCCCATAAAAGACGATTAATTGTAATGTGAAAAATCCGTGCCATGTCACCACAAGGTGAAAAAAATCTCACCCTTTTCCTCATCTATCATTGCTTTCAACCAATTTTTAATACTCTACCAGTGTGACATCATGAATGATTGTACACAGTTGACACAGATATTTTTCTGAGGAAAAAAGTCACTGCATCGTGCGTCAGTCACCGTATGGGGAAACCCGCAAATGATTATTTTTTAGCCTCTTTTAATGGTTCTATCTGTTGACGTCCTACTAGTGCGATGCTCTGCAGCAAACGTGAAGAGTGAGTTGCTGACAGTCCCTCACTCATACAACTCGGGCGGGTGAATCAGCTGCACGTGTGAGCAAGAATTGTCTAAAAATAACATCTTTAATTATCTGATGTACAACAACACAAAGAAAATTGACAGCGCCATACAGGATGGATACACAATAAAAAACCTGCCTGAAATTCGCTTGAATGTGAAGGTTAAACAGATTTATCTTGTTGTTGGCTGTGAGTACTCTCAAGTTTGTATCAATCAAAACAATTAGTTTATCTCGACTGAAATATTGTTGCATTAAACCATGGTTACTGTTCGAGCTGTGAGGTCAACTTTGTGTGAAACTGTGTGGGTTTTGGTTTTGGTTTAGATTTCAGCCAATTAGCACACCGCCTTGGCTGATGTGACTTCATACGCCCGCTGATAAATGTTCGGGTCCGACGAAAAGGGCGGTTCCCTCCCTCGCATTCCACTGTCCTCCATCCAAGCACAGATAAGACGCTCTCACTCTTGCCGCTTTCATGGGCCCCACATCTTGGTGGGAGACAAACAAAATAAAAGTAGTTCAACCTGCAGTTGTAGTTGGTGAAGGTTATGGAATTAAGAATTTCTCCTCGTCCATGTTTCAGATCAAGAAACACTGAGCAAGGAACATAACATTCATGAACTATGGAAAAATCTCTGATCTGCACGGATGAAACATTACAAAATATCTTACACTTTGCATTAACAGTTACAAAATAGTGAGTGAGAAAAAAAAAGAAGAAGAAAAGTTTACAAAGTGTCCACCAAAATCGCCAATCGTCAAACTGCTCTGGCAGAAGCGAAAATCAAAGCAGTATCGTCTGCCGCCCTCAGGTGGTCACATCTGGTCATGTGATTCCTCAGTTGCACCTGTGAGAAGGGTATGTGGGGGGCAGCGAGGGGAATCTACGCCACCTGGTGTACCACAGGGAATACAGACCAAAGAAATCCCTGGTGTATACTTCACCCAGTGTTTCCAGTACATTCCCAAAGCGTATATAAAAACACTGCAAGTAAATGAGACGCAGACAGAGGACTATAAAGTGAGCTCACTCACAGGAGCTTTCTGACACTACACGACGCGCCGTTAACGATGTCATGGCTGTCGCACCATGACGATACGTGTCAGACTGCTGCGGCTGGTGCAGCGGCCCCCCATTATAATTTCCACATTACTACAACGGGATGATTTTGTCAACAAATATATAGGATGTTCATGAAATAAATAGATAAAGTTTCAAAAGAAGCCTTCATATTTTCACGCGCATTGTTTTTCTTTTTATTCTTTGGTGACGCAATGCATGATGGGATATCCACCACTCTTGAGTGACCATCTGATGGTCATTGCTTTTTGCAATGCTTTATGGGAAATTTTGTGTTGCCTATGTCGGGCATTGAATTTGATCACTAAGGTTATGGACACTATGTCCTCCATTTGTACTTCCATTTGTACTCACAAGTTGGAATTTCCGAGTTCCGAGTCGGCTTTTTCAACCGCAACACCCCGGAACTGGGAAGTTCCCTCCCTCCTCTGATAATCTGTTATATAGCACTTCTGATTAGCTTTGTTGCACTAAATTGGTCAGTATTTTTTCCGACATCTTTCCCTGGAAATGCTGTTGTAGTGCAATTTTAGCTTTTCATGTGTCATGTGGGAAATACAAGCCATGCAAGTCGACCTCCGAGCCGCCTAGATCTCGTGAGGTTATTGTGTCCTGCGTGTGCATGACGTCAGAGCAAGTCTAACCGGTATGCATTGTGCGGTGGTCGCCGGTGATCGATTCTGCGCAGGCTTGGCTCATCTCGAATGAGCCTTCTGACAAACACTGAAACTGCAGTGCTGTCGTTATAAAAGGATGAGCCTGAAAACCTGGAAATCACAAAATGGTCACAGTGGAGATTTATGTCGACTCCATTGACAGTATTTGCACTGCAACTTTAAATATCACCACAAGATGGCGCTGTCCATCATGGGTAGGCTACCCCAGGAGAAGGCTGTGGGGGCTCCAGCCGGTGGGATTAGTGTCTAACACGGTGTAATCAAGAGACCGTGGAGAACATTCTGCAATAACGTCTGTTTATTTCGAACTAATCCGCAAACTGTGAGCCATGCAGACATGTATGCAAATCTTAAATCGCTCAAGAATGCCAGCGTGCCAGCTGCAGGGCCCGGGCCGAGGCTTTGTTAACGATTGTGTAAAACTGTTGGTGAAATCCAGTCAAATCACAGACGGGGCGCAATAACCCCCCCCCCCCCCCCAAGCTAGTCATCGGAGTAAAACAATAACTGCTAATTATGCTCCTCACACAAAAAAAGGTTGCATAAACGGGCGCAGGCAGAGCGAGAGCGTTTGCTTGCTTTTGGCGCACACGGGAGAAAGAAAGGAGCGTCAGAGTTGATATGAATGCATTCTGACATGAATAATGAAACAAACTCAAACTCAATGCTGTATTTTTATTTTTTTCTCAGCCGGAGCTGAGAATGACTCATTTGAAATTCCCCTGCCTAAAACATGGAAGGTGAAAGGATTTGCAGTCATGTGTGAACGCTGGGGTTGGGTTTATATGACAAAAGCGATGCTGTGAGGTTAAAAGACAGATCAGGAACGAGGTGTGTTGAAATTAATCGTTGATGAATCTAGTAGAGTTTTACTTCTTGTTGATTTTGATTGATGGGTTTATATTTGTATCCTGGCCTGAGCAGCATTTTGATGGACAGATGTTGATTTTGTCGCCCAGTTTTTTTCACAGGTTTTTTCGAGGCAAAATTGTAGCTTTTGGCACTTTTTTGATTTGTGGGTAGCTGGGAGAAAATGCTGAAATTAAGCAGGGTGAATACGATTTTCTCCAACTCGAGAAGGGGGGAGATGTGCCACAAAAGAACCTCTGATACAGAATCCGCCGAGTGCCGTTGTTGCACACGTGTACATGCTGATGTTATTTGCATTCGCCTTCATTTACACCCTTGTCCAATCAGACAGAAGGAATGTAAATCTGCTTTGAAACACGTTGCGCGACACACGTGAACCCCTCCCAAACACACACACACACACACACACACCCGTACTCTGATGTGTCCCAGGACAGAAGCAGTAGCACATTAAGAGCAAATCAAGCCGACAGCTGGTGTCAACAACACAGACACTGCGCACACACAGCTGCAAACACACAGGTGACACTCACCTTCATCACTTACGTATTACCTGTACGTCGAATATTTGACCTCTTGTGAACTTTTAAAAATTGTGGAAGAGACTGTGAAGAAGTTGAAATAAAAAAGCAAATTTGTACAAATGTGTTGAGGATAAAGGATTACAAATCAGGACTCCCCTGATTTC
>CAESWR010000966.1:232092-242098 GCA_903171835.1 Mullus surmuletus
CTTCTCTGCGAGTTCCATTAGTTAGAGATGGGATTACGCCGCCATCTTTAATGTTCCCTCCGTTGAGGGCTTTGGAGGCACTTTCACTAATCAGCGCCAGAAGTTGCGCAGAGAGGATGGGCTGGTGTCTATCCTCAGAGAAGTGCAGCAGCATAAAACACTTATAACCCACCGGACATGATTCAGGTAATGGCACCATCAGCAGGCTCACGATATATAAGACCTTTTGGCAACTCAACAAATGTTCTTCATCCCAAAAGCTACTTCTTACACTAGGAACAAAAAGATTCCTGGGACTCCAACAGGCCATGGGTTAGCAATTAAGAGTGTTTGGATTCCCACAGACCCAGAAAATATCATGAGATAAATGGGTGTAAGAGGAGAGAGACACACCCACCGCTTATTATCTACCAAAACGTTATACTACCCCGACACTGTAGCAGATGAAAGTACATTATTACAGCGCCAAAGCAAAGAGATAAATACCCGCACTGTCTCGGTTGTAATTTAAGGAATAAATACACGCAAGTTCTAATGGATTTGTGAAGAAAGGTGATTGGGCGAAAAACAGTTCTGGGTTGCTCATAGCGAACTAATCCTACATTCTTTTGCGAGATAATCTTGTTGTCTGATGTCAACTTTAGGGATTTTTGGAAACGAAGCTTGTTGCAAAGTTTAGGAAGTGATGATGGAGCTGCTGGTGATGGTGAAGCCGATGACACCGGTGGATGGACTAATACAACCAGGAAGGCTTTTACTATCAGAAAGTAGTCCTCATGTTGCGATTGGGTTTGGGTCTCCAGTGGGTCTCTTCTAGATTGCCCAGTGTCACAGTAAAAATCTGTCGATGAGGTTAAATCATACATCTTGAAAAATTATGTTTTCTTTCATTGATGATTCGGTGGAATTTCTTGAACCAAACTTACAAAATCTTTCTTTGGAACAGCTGACCCTGTTACATTCGAATTATAATATATCTATCTGAAGCTATTTCAATGCTCCACCCTGGAGCCAAGTTGGAGTGGGTATGGATCCAGAATTCAATCTCACACTCACACACAACTCATTTTTATGTGTTTCATCATCCACGTCTTTCACTTCATATATTGAAATGTCAAGTGAATGTTGAGTGACTGATTTCATTTTTCTACATTTCAAAGCCTTTACAAGTGGCTTTTTTTCTATATTTTGAGGCAGTCCAGTGTAGAGTGGGCCGGCGCTGACAAATGATCTTGAACTTTTCCCACCGCTTCCTGTTGGTGAACCCCACTGGCCTCTCTGCGACCCAGTGGTGACCTCTCAAATTCTGAGATGATGTCCCAGCGGTCACCCCGGGAGTGATGAAGACATCTGACACATTCCTCATCCTCTTCGTCCTCTGTGGGACTGCGGTATGTGCCTTTATTTGCTTAAGAACTGAAAATGTGATGCTGCATGGTACCTTATTGAGCATAATATGTTTCTTTTTGTAATCTACCAACTCATTAAGACTCTTCCTCCTCCTCTGTCTCAAACTAAAGTTGACCTCTTGAAAAGTTCACTTTTGCTCTGTCAGCTGACTCGGAGCAATAGGCCATTTTTAGCAACCGTTACATAAAAGCGCTGATAACTGCTGCTTCAGAAATTACCATAAATATTTGAGTCTACTTGTCAAAGCACCACCATCTCATCCGTGTAACGATATATGGAGCTGCAGAAAACACAAGTGCAGAAAAGAAGAGGACTTTTTAGCGAGAAAGCACAAAAGGGAGGTCAGCAAAAAGGTTCAGCAGGTGTCTCCCCAGTCAAGTATTTGTACATTCATACAGTATTTGATGATAATAGGCCTACCTATACGAAAGCATGAAAATATTCCATAAAGGGGGTTAATCTGAAAACCACAGTGTGAATCAAAATGTCAACAACTTCAGGAAAAAGGCGATGTGAGTGTAAGATTGTGCTTGAAAGATTCTGTTGAAAACAGCTGCAAAAAGGTGTGTTCGCTTATGTGTGTGTGCGCAGAGTGTGTCAGGGAGGACTGTAACATTGAGAGAATGGACCCAGTACAAGAACGAATGTCTCGTCTGGATGAAGACGGAACCCAGGCCCAAAGGTAACACACGCAATCAGCTACACAATCATGGACTTCTTCCCCTCGCATCTGCTGATCTGGCCGGTATGAAGATCTTACAAAAAAAAAAAAAAACCTGCTCCACCAAGTTCCTCAAAACATTCTGGAGAGGCATAAATGAGCTGAGGCAAAACGCCATTACATTTTTGGGCCAGATCCTTAACAAAAATATAGCATTCTTAATTGGCTCTGAGGGAGGTCTGCTCTCTCTGAGGTCGGTTTTCATGAAAAGTGTTTTGTGGGCCAAGAGAGGTCCAATTAAAGTTTAGACAGATCTATAACTCCTCTCGTCTCATCTCTTCTCAGGAGTATTCTGCGATCGCATGTTTGACAAGTACGCCTGCTGGACAGATGGAAAGCCAAACTCTACCGTCAAGGTGCCCTGCCCCTGGTACCTGCCCTGGTACAACCAAGGTAACACACACATACACACACATACACACACACACACAGTGTTGGGAAAATTACTCCAAAACCGTAATACATTATTTATTACTTGTCATTTCAAAGTAATTTGTTACAATATAATATTACAGTCTTTGAATTATAAGGCATTTTATTACCTTTGCATTACCTTTAAGTTATTTTCACCCAAAAAATGGAAATATTGATTTGGTGTTCTCAGTAGATCTTATATCGCACTCAATGCAGCTCATTTTGACATCAAGTCGGAGGTGATGTTGTCTGGCATAATGACTGAGCTCGGCTTAAGGCTAACAACTAACATATAATGGCAGCAGTTATGTCTCATGGCGCAATACATAGTGTTATAAATATACTGTAACTTTAGGTGCATTCATATTGAAATCAATAGAGCTAGAGGCTACTACTGTATATTGTTACCTAACACTGAAAGACATGACAAGATACACAACCCTTTCTATATTTCTATCCCTTTATTATCTTTTGTACACAGAGCATTCACAGCATAATGAGACATAGTTTATGCCTCATCAAAAATCAAATGGCCTCAAGGGATAAACGGGTTTAAAATCCATTGTAATGTACATTACCGAGATTTGTCCCGAGTAAAATATTATCAATTTTCTTTCTGTAAAGCCTTACATTATAGCGTTACAGCAAAAAGTAATGCATTACAGTACCTGCATTACTTTTGCACGCACGCATACACACACTCTTGTTTTCGTCATGGATTTTTCTGTGCTGTTGCTATCAATTGTGAGTGTGTGTCAGACTGCTGTGTGTGTTTCCTGCAGTCCATAATGGCTTTGTGTTTCGGGAGTGTGGTCCCGATGGTCAGTGGGCCACCAAGAACTCCAGCCGCACCTGGAGGAACCACTCTGAGTGCAATGTTGACAACAGCCTTCAGGTGCTCCACGTGTACACACACGATGAAGTTGAATTCCCACAGCAGTCACTTTGACTGTTTTTAAGAAACCTGAAGCTTTGGAAATCTGTAAAAAAAAAAATGCTCAATGTTTTCATGTGATGGTGCAAATGTTACATGTGATGTGTTTTCTAGTCATAATGTTTTTGTGCTTTGGTGCAGATGAAGCAGATGATGATTTTAGCCTCCTTCAAAGTCATGTACACCGTGGGTTACTGCATCAGTCTGGCCAGTCTCACCCTGGCTATGACTATTCTGTTGCTCTTTCGGTAAGATTATATACTTACATACACACACACCTGTTATCAAATTTGACTCGTCCCTATCATTACTTTTCAATCACTTTAGCCATAGAAGTCTGTTTATACAAGTGATTCCCCTGATAATACAAAAAAAAGCAGTGATGACCTCTCTGATAAGCAGACATCTCAGTGATGTGTGTGTGTGATCTGCAGGAAGCTGCACTGCACCAGGAATTACATTCACACCAACTTGTTTGCGTCATTCATCCTGCGAGCCATTTCCATCCTGACCAGAGACGTTCTGCTGAGCAGACACACAACCAAGGTTGTGGTGCACAATGACCAGGTTGGGACACAAATAAACTGGGGAAACGAGGAAGATTAAGTGGAAAAAATTGAAATCTAACGGATGAATTAAATCTAAATGAATACAAAATCAACTGCAGGCAGAGCTATTAAAGCATATTCAAGAATAAAAGTCCCCTAAGAGAAGTCATATGAACTTGAAGGATTTTAGCCTTGACTGAGATTTATACTAAAAAAAGAAAGATGTTTTGATATTCACGTGTCTACTTATTTGACCACCTGTTTCCTCTTTTCACTGGCCCCCCAGATGGCGTCCGGCTGCCGCCTGGCTCAGGTGCTGATGCATTACTGTGTGGGAGCCAACTACTACTGGCTACTGGTGGAAGGCCTGTACCTACACAACCTACTGGTGGTGACGGTTTTCTCTGAAAGCCGTTACTTCTGTGGATACCTACTCATAGGATGGGGTTCGTCCCACACACACCAATGAACTCTTAATTAGATGACAACAGAAGAGTTTTCAAATGTCATTTTTATATGCTGGTGGGACAACTTAGTTTTCTGTATGATACTATACATGTACTGCATTCATTAGTATTTTGAGGATCAGGATCTGGATACACAATCACTATATTTACTGTATCAAACACTGTTCTTCTGTTTTGGGTCAGGCACTCCAGTGTTATTTGTGGTTCCATGGATCATTGTCCGTTACCTTTTCGAAAATGCAAGGTGATGCTTTTTTCTCTGTCTGTTTCTTTAACAAATGTGAGGCAGACCAACACATCCGCAACCTATCCTATACATGCGCATGTGTGTGTTTCTGTTTGTAGGTGCTGGGAGATAAATGAGACCATGGCCCATTGGTGGATAATCCGAACTCCCATCCTGCTGGCCATTCTGGTGAGCTAAAAGGAAAATACTACTTCATATGTCATGTACCGTATGATAATATGGGAGCTGTTTTCACTGGGTTCTGTCAATATCCATAGAAAATCCATGCGTAAAAAAATGTCCTATTTTAATCATTAATATCTTTAAGAGAACTTTAATGGGAAGTTATTTACCTCTGGCCTCTGTCTCTGTGATAGTCATGTGATGAACACAACAAATTGAAGGAACAACAGAAACACTGTGTGGGGCAGAAGAAGATACTATTAA
Source organism: Mullus surmuletus (assembly GCA_903171835.1). Taxonomy (NCBI): domain Eukaryota; kingdom Metazoa; phylum Chordata; class Actinopteri; order Syngnathiformes; family Mullidae; genus Mullus; species Mullus surmuletus. The sequence goes on from CAESWR010000966.1 coordinate 237,260, forward strand.
TTCCTTGTGACTGTCACTGTGACTGTCACTGGATATGCATCCCTTTGCTTTTGTTAGGGGCTTGGATGTAAATTATGAAATTCAAAAGATCAAACAATGTGCGCCTTGTACACTTGTCTCTATATATGCGAGTATTGTGTGAGCTAAAGTGTAATGACTTTTTATGTGCAGAAAAAAAGATTATTTATATGGGATTGTGGCCAGCAGAACTGTCTCTTTAATCTGGCTTCCATTTGAATTGTGCCCTCTCTGTTTAATATTTCAAACTGATGGCTTAACTAGACTCAACAGCCGAGTGTTTATATGTTTGCAATCTTTATGAGTCTTTGGGCTGCGAGTTTCCACAACATTATGCACCGTAATGGTTCCCATGCAACCCATTAATCTGTGACGACATGACTCAAAGTGCTAATTTGGCACATGCGTAAAAAAAACTCCGGCTCTGACCATCTGCCTCCCGATATGTCTAAACTGAACGAGTTAGCGAGGATTCAGACATGACATCATGCAGATGGAGATGGGTGAATAAGTGGGTGCAAAGCCCATTATAATCTGTGATGAATGGAATCAGACATGCACCAGAATAACCGCTATATGGAAACATGCGAAGAGGGGGAGGAGGTCACATGCCCCAAGACCTTGTAAGCAAGCCACCTCTGTACTCGAGTTGTGATAAGTAACTAAGACAGCTGCCGGTAAAATGAGGTTTCAGAGCCACTAAAACTCATAGCAACGCAGGCAAAATGCAACCAGAGCAGAAACATCACGGCATCCGCATCGCTTTCCTCTTGAGGAAGTGTGTGCTTGTAAATCATGAATCATTCATTCAGGACACACACACACACACACACACACACACACACACACACACACACACACACAAGAGAGAGAGGAAACCTGGACTTTGTTTGCATCGTTGTAAATGTTGTTCCGACATCAGGCATGAGTTTAAAACATTCATGGCTGACTCACTTTATCCTCCGAACAACCCTGTCACCGGTGAGGACGTAAGCAGGAAGTGTAAGATGGAGCGGTTGTACTTCAGCTTTCAGTGCTAGATGGTGCCAAACACCTATGGATAGGAGCGATGCGGTCACAGAAGTAGCAGCTGAAAAAGAAGGATGTTACTACTTTCAGGTATCGACCAAAATACAACGCAGTAGTATCGAATCTGCACCTGCAAACGATACCTGCAACTGGCTGTTTTTGTACCCAGATCTAGAACGAGACTGTTTCTACTGGTTTTATTTGCAGCCAATCACCACAAGTGTAATTTGCGCACTTTCAAAATGTATTTGTGTAAAAGTAACGAAAAGTATCAAAAGAATTGTAATCGGTATCATGTTGAGATTACTGATATCGGTACTGGTATCAACATTTTTTAAACGATACCCAGCCCCTAATGCAGACTCTCTCTATTTTCATAGTCTTTAGCATTATTTCTGTATTTCCTTGAAATATCCCCATACATTATACTATTACTGTGCCTCAATGCAGTCTGTGATTTGATTTTATGTCTTCAGGTCAACTTCTTCATCTTCATACGCATCATCCTGATCCTCGTATCAAAACTTAGGGCGCATCAAATGAGGTACACCGATTACAAAATCAGGTAAGATTTTCATTTCCCATCAATGGACAACCTGTGCATACATTTGCTCACATGGCTTTCAGGCGGCCCCTGCGGAGCTGGGAGGATCACTATTGATATTTTTTGACACGGCGTGATTGAATTTCCCCTTCGGCTCTGTTTGTGCCAGTGTTGTAGTCTCTCAAACGGCCTTGTGAAAACTCTGGTTGTACATCAGGGTATGATACCATTTTGCCTTTCTAAAACCACAAGAATTATAAGAAAAATATCTAATGCTAAATGTTGTTAAATATGCACAAATAAATGCACTTTACCCCACACCTCGCAGACCGCCCCTCATTCTGCACACTTTTCCTAACAATGAGAATCAGATGTCGACTGTCCTGTTTGGTTGCACATTGTTTTTTGGATAAATTATTTGTGTCGCTAGTCCTGTAAATATCGTGACACATGTGTGCATCTTTATTTTTACTCTACCTTATTATATTTTGGAATATTTCCTTTGTAAACTCCACAAAAAAGGTTTGAAACATTATTTCAGTCAATCATTTGTCCCCTTTAATAATACCAATTGGCATTGGATTTTACACCTTTGGAAATCCTGATTAGTCACCTTTAGAATGAGGTACAACTTGCAAGGATCATGCATTCATGGAATGAGCAACACAGCTAAACATGTGGGTAATTCCCCCCAAAAATCTGCCTAAATCCTCTGCAATATTCTCCTGTTTGTATTCAATCCGGTTTTGAGTTTCAAGTGCTGCCAGGTGTGTGTGCCAGTGTGTGACTGGCACCTGTTTGGCACCTAATTGACAGCACTTGTATGCTGCAATTAGGTGCACTTGTGCACTTGTCTGCATGAGTCCTGCAACTTTGTTAATTTTGTGTGTGCTCTAAGCATCAACATGCCCCGTTTGTCCCTTCAGTATAAGACCTGTGCTTTATCCACCACATTTTTGGGGTGTGTTACCGACATGTTTAGGTGTGTTGCCCATTCCATAGATGCACAATCTTCTGTACGTTTTTTGGCTTAGCATATCTTCGCCATTCTTTAATATACAGAAATGATTCAAATATCATAATGTTCAGATTATTGAGGACATGTGTGGTTAATAATTCTTCTTCTACCTTTTATAGTTTTTGAAATATTAAGCATTTTTCATATTCCAAATAAGGTATAATGCAAGTCAGTGGGGATTCTTGGAATTTGTCATTCTCTAGATTCAGCATATTTTGGAATTCAGAGTCCATTCAAATTCTCAAATTGCACAGACACACAGACAAACACGCACACACGCGCTTTCAGCCTGATTTCCTTGCGCTCAGTCAGATTAATGAGAAAGGCCTTAACTCATCAACACTCAAACGTATCCTCGCCATATTTGATCCACACATGAACCCACTGAAGACATGTCCCACTTGTCGGCCATCTTGGATGTCCCCACAGCTGATAAACAGGAAATAGGCCCTAAATCATCAACGCTTTCACATATCCACGCCATATTTTGACATGTTCACTTATGATTCCACTCTGAAGACATGTCCCACTCTTCGGCCATCTTGGATGTCCCCACAGCCGATAAACGATAAAACAGTTGAATCTTGCTGTAAAATAAGACTCTTAAAAGAAAATGATGGACCAATTTAAGCAAATGCTTTTGTGTGTGATGTTTGACACCTCCATCCCTCTGCACAGACTGGCTAAATCCACCTTGACGTTGATCCCACTCTTGGGGATCCACGGCGTGGTCTTCGAGGTGCTGACAGAGGAGCACACCGAGGGGGTCCTTCGCACCATCAACCTCTTTTTCCAGCTCTTCCTGAACTCTTTTCAGGTACTGTTGAGATTTTTACACCAAAAAACACAAAAAAAAAAGCACTTCAAAACTCTTATTCCACGTTTGCTTCAATTGGGCCTTTTCACAGGGTCTGCTCGTGGCCATCCTCTACTGCTTTCTCAACAAAGAGGTACGTTTTGCATTTTGAGTGTTTCATTGTATATGACATTATACCAAATCGAGTGCAGTACTATGCATCAGGTCTACTGAATTTTGAGGGTGAAGCAATTCCCGAAGAAATAATTAAGGCAAAAGAGAAAAATAAACCTTGACTTCTGCATCCTTTGCCCGCAGGTCCAAGCTGAGATAAAGAGGAAATGGCAGAGATGGAAGCTGGGGATGACGGACCTGGACGACCAGAGAAACACTGGCAGCAACACGCCGCAGGTGTGTGTTTGTCTGAGTGTGTGTGTGTGGGGGGGTTCTGACAAACACAGCCTGACAGACACTGCAAATCTATGCGCAGAATGTTTAAAATACATTATTCTTGCCCTGTTTATAAGACTGGGCCTTGTTGTTTATCTCAGAGAAATGCACTAAATTTCCTCGCTCATCGGCCAGTAGATAAAAGGCCGCCTTGCATAAGGGGGAAACTATGCTTTTGTGTTATAAATGTGGGAGTCCTGGAAACACTTGACCTTTGTTCAGATTTGCTTTATTGGATTAACCGCTGTGCGAACCCTTTCAATCCTTTTGGTTGTCATCTATTCCTCACAACCGATAAAAAGTTGAATTTACGCAATTTGTCTCCAAACTGACGTGTGAACTCCTGCCTGTGCAGGCGGGTGCCAGCGTGCTTCCATCTGGCCAGTGCCACGGTTCCCCGTCTCCCTGCCAGCCGGCAACCGGCTGCCCAGATGGACGCTGCCCCCCCGCCTCGCCCGACCCACCGCCTCAACCCGCCCAGCTCGCCCTTCCTCGCTCCAACGCCCACCGCGGAGATCAGCTGGGCGCCAGACAGCTGAAAACCTTCTGCTACATCCCTGCTCATCGACAGGACGGAGGAGGAGAAGGAGGAGGAGGAGGGAGTGAGGAGAAAAGTTTTGAGAGCTACTGCTGAAAATAAGGGGTCTTCTGCAGAGCGGGGGAATAACAGTAATTAGTGCATCTGAGGCAATTAGACTGATTGAGAGGGTTTAAGACATTTTTTAGCGCACTCTTGGACTGAGCAAGAATCAATTTCAGTGACAGTGGAGCTGGAAGGTCTCAGTTTAGCCGCTTAAAGCTAAGATGAGCCTGCTTCTGTGAATGACCCCAGTGTCTGACTCCGCCCCCCTTTGTATATAAGGGGCTCGTGTCCTGCAGCTTAAATCAACAGCAGCTCATCTTCCCCTTGGAAACGGCGTGTTTTTATTTATTTTTCTACCTCTTAACAGAGATGGTTTTTGTGTTGAAATGTGTCAACCCCCC
>CAESWR010000966.1:261489-281099 GCA_903171835.1 Mullus surmuletus
ATTATTTCAATATGGAGAAATATTCTCAAAGTGTTGCTTTATGACATCACTATGAACAACACCAAAGCCATTCTGATATATATTTTGCATGGGGCTTTCTTCAGATTGCTTTTATTACTGCCTGGAGTTGAATTAAAGTTGTTTGGTTTTGCTGTGTTTTTGGTGATTTCTCTCACCATGTGTACTTCAATAACTACTAAAAGAACATAATGTGTTGTAGGTCATACCTATTTTGATGAAGATGATGGAATTGAACCAGTAATGTATTACTTTCCATCACTAGTTTGAAGTATAAACTTGGGTACATAAAATCACGGAACTTTGTGTCAGGTCCAATGAAAAAAAAAAGATTACTAGTCATATGTTTCTGCACTTCTGTGAGAGCATTTGACCATGCATACATCACACCTATATGTGTGTGTATGAGGTAATCGCAAGTGAGTGTGCATCAAATGGGAGGAGGAAGGATTAATAAACCAAACACAGAATTTCGCCCTCCTGCGCACTCCCAAAGTGCCCCGATCACAGGAAATGGGCGTAAAAGAATGACTCAGCTGGCTTTGACCCCCAACACCCCCAACTCCCTAACACCCCCACCCTCTCCTTCAGGGCGGCTTTAATTAGTAAAGAAACTTGTTTGTTTTTCTTCGGCTCAACACCCAGTCTGCCCCTCTCAATCTGTGCCTTTTAAAAGGAGCGCATCCCAGAGCTCACAGCTATGATGACTCATAGCTTTCTCCTCCACCCATCGCTCTCATGCACTCTCCCTCTCTCTGTATAATTTAATTGGCCTAGATTCCATCTTCGGTGCCGCGATGTTAAAAACAGCTGTCGCACAGATATGTACCCTTATCTGTTCAGGTATGTCCGATCTGCATAGCGCGCACTTAACTTTGACAGTGTCATGCCGAAACGTTTATGTATTCTCTATGGCTCGGTTGCTCAAGGCGACAGACTAACACGCTTACCTTTGTGCGCCCATCCTCTTACATGTACACAAACAGACACACACTGCTTCAAAAGATGGCGTGTAATAAACAGAAGGACTGGGAAGGAGGAATGTGTTGTTCATTGGGGAATTCAGGGCCAGTGGGGAAAGGCAGGAGAGGTGGGGGCATGCTGACCTAATGTCCCTGTATTCGGAGGCGACGGAGGAGCGCGTTGCTGAGCCTTTCTCTTTGCTTTGGTAACCCTTGTGAGCCCATCAGTTGTTGAAAGACCCTGCTGACACAGAGGGCCACAGATCACAACTGGCTAATCAAAAACAGACCCTAACTCACCTCCCTAACCTCCCATTTATCCAATTAGAAGAGTCAGGTTACCGTCTGGTGCCGACGACATATATATGTGCGCACTGCGCAACAGTGTGATGATATTTCTTTCTGTCCTGTTTAACGCAGGTGTGTGTGTGTGATTTGTAGCTTTAGTCACACTTCTAAAAACTGGTGTCAGCAGACATCCCCCCGCTTTACAACGTGCGCTCAGTTCATGTGCTCACGGCTGTGTGTGCAAGTGCACGGAGGAAGCAATGGGATGACTAATAGAGTGCGACTGAACTTAAGTTTTACTCCCACAGGAGAGGGTCACAGCCTCGGCTCAGCCACACTCACCATGGGGTTTATGGAGAGCCGAAGCTCCGCCCCCTCTCTTAGCAAGCCTCTGTTTTACAAGCTTCTGTAGCTGTAGCTGTGTACCAACCCCACTGTTAAGCGTGACCACAGCGCACCGTACGATGGGCAGCATTTATGGTGTCAAACCAGCACAAAACAAACCTAAAGTTGAGTGTAAAACATGACAAAATACACTTTGTGCATTGACATTTTGGGCTGTCCTTCTCATCTGAAACAGAACCTTTTGAACCAAGCTTTTGATTTGGATGTGTTTCCCAGAAATCATGTTCACTGTTTGATAGTTGTTGAACTCCAAACTGTAGAGTACAGTAACGGCTGTTTGGCGCAGCTCTGGGACGCTCAAATCCCACCCGTTCTCCTCCCCTCCACTGGGGTATGGTGCTCACGCAGGGTTGTGAGATTAAACTGCTATTTAGGGGCTGGCGCTCCTCTGGGTGTACATACGACATTGTTGGACATTGTTGCCTTTCCAGACCCCAGAGGCAGATCCTCTCCTCCTATTACCCAGGGAGATGTTAGCTGTTTATAGGGGCAGATTTGTCCCTCTGTGTCCAGGGACAGCAAGTGAGAGAGAGTAAAAGAAGGAAGGAAATGGAGGGGCGGTACCGTGAGAAGGAGCAAGTCCACAGATGTAATTGGTACCTTTCCTTTTTTAGAAAATTTCGTACTTACTGAGGTCCAGCAAATGAGTCAGTGCGCAGCATGTTTTATAACCACACTCAGACATACTTTCCCTTTGTAGTTTTCACTTTGAAGAGGGTTTCAATTTCTCCGCCGTCTTTGATCCACCGTGTATTCAGCTATGATGTTAGCTACTGGTTATGTGCATGACAAAAGAGCACAGCCACCATCTGTTTGGAGAGAAATGGAGGAGTCCCAGTTGCGAAAGCACTGTTTTTCCTCTCTCAATTTGTTTTTGCGGACATTACTGTCGAAACGTTTTAACTAGACGTCTGGGGTTGTGTGGTCCTTTTGTTCCGTCTCACCCTCATTCGTCGGCTCACCTACATCTGTTGTCTTCCCCTATCACTTGCGTTGTTTTGTTCAGGTGATAACTCAAAGTGGCCCACGAGTGACTTCAAAGAGCTTGCACCGGGGGCTCACAAAAAAGATGGGAGGCAAAAATAGAGAAAAAAGGCGATATGGCCATATGACTCACACAGCGATAACCATCTGGATTTTTTACTGCAGGTGTGAAGTGAGAGGGGTGGCGGTAAAGTCAAGACAGGTGGACTGGGGGAAGTCCTGCAAGTTGGTGCTCACCTGTTGCAGCAATGCTGGAGTTTTTCTGAAAATATCTCACCTGACACTGATAAATTCTCACAGATTCCAATTCCAATTTTTTTTTATTAATTTGATTGGTAAGCTGTTTTGAAAATGTTTGATCTGTCTACGTAAGAATAAGAGAGACAATGGCAAAGTTTTACTCTTCTCCATTAAATTTCAATCAATAAAAAAATCCTAATTTAGATTCATTTGAGAATCTTCTAAAAATGGAATAAGATCAGAGTCTGCAGTCACCTCTGATATTAAAATGAAATATATATATTTAACACTGAGGCATGTTTGCTGATGTGTGTATTTATTTACACAGATTCAGCACCTGGAGCAACAATGGCCTCGAGCAGCTGTGTGTTTGTGAAGCAGAGCCTGAGCAGCAGCAGGACACCGGGTGTGTTATTAAGGTCACAGTCAGCTCTGTCTCAGTTGCTTTACCGCTTTACTTTTAATGACCAGTCGCGGCGAAAGATCAGTGGGCATATCATTGGAAAAGTCATGGACGTTGTCATAAAACCGGAACCCAAAATAGAATTTCAAGAGCAGCGGCGCGGCAAATCAACCAGCATTTAGCTTGATCAGTTTTTATTGTTCACTTATCAATGTGCCACAATTACAAAATGTTTCAGGCAGCTTTACATTGAACAGAGCCTTTCTCTCTCTTTTTGCAGATAAAGGAGGATGGAATGCAGCACATGGATGCTATTAAAGGGTCCATTATCTGAAAAGTGAATGACTTATATGCTCTGATGAAGTGTAACAACAGAACAATTTGCTGCTTACTCATTTAATCATATTAACCCAGCATGAGGATTGCATTAGTGGTAAAAGAACACCTGCTTGATTGTCAAATGCAACAGGCATTCTCCCCTCTCCTCTGTTGTGTAACACTCGCACATGCTACGGTGGATCCGAATGCCGCCCTCCTTTTTTCAGTCCTCGGATGCGCCGCGCTCCGTGACGAGCTTTGCTTTGTGGCAGGGGATGTCAGCAGTTCCGTACCATCAAAAGCCCAAGGGCTCAAGAGGAAGCAGCTGCTGAGAAATGAGCACTGGTTAAAGGGATAAGCCTACTTGAGTTTGACTTCCCTCTGGGATCATTCCATTAACACCACGACAGATTTATGAGCCTCTGAACATTCATGCCCTTTGTATGGTCATCACAGAGAAAGTAAAACCTGCTTGCATTCTCAGAAAATAAATTCAGCGATTTTGTCTCCTCTGACACATTTTGCTTTTGTTGGTCTCGTAATGAGCTTGTTTTGTAGGAGAAGAAAACCCTTTTACATTCCAATTACACTTTGCCTGCCAAGATAACACGGAACATAATGTGCTTCAGCACCATTAAAAATCAAAAACCTGGCAGCAGATCTATCTGCGTCATTTTGAAAGGTGAGACAAAAGGGTATTCAATTATGATGATCATGTTTCATGTTACTTTGTTTATCGTCCTTCAGGGAGCACTTTCAAAACAGGTACTCTGTGTTGAATCACAAGAGGAGTGTTTCTGTGCTTTCCAAAGGCACTCTGGGTAACACGACCACTTTTGGAACAAGATAGTACAGATCACTTTCACCTTGTTAGCAGCACAAGCATCTCCCAAACTCGCTCACACAAAGCTTATGTAAGGCGTTTGACGTTGATGTGCCTGAGCCGTGGCTGTGTGTCAGCGGGTTCAGTGTTTTCATGTGTATGTGTACAGTATGTGTGTTTAATTTTCCATGCAGTCACTGCCCTTAAGTCTGGGACTTACCAACGGGTCTGGACCTGCACTCCTCATTCCCAATTCAGCCTCGTGGGTTGCCAGTAATCCCGGGAGTACTGAGAGGAGAGGGGTGGGGCCGGCGCAGTGGGGGTGGGGATGGACAAAGTGCATGGAGATAGTAAAAAAATGTTGGTATGGCATGCATCCATCAAGTTAAAGGCAGTGCCAAGAATGGGGCTGAGCATCTGCGAATTCTGGTGTTAGCTAAGCCACCCGCGAACCAGACCATCAATTCTCGCTGCTCCTCTTCAGTCAATCGTCCAGAGTAAATAAGCGTTCAGTAATTGTCCAGAAAAAGACCACACACACCTGGACTATGCCACATTTTCCTACTGGTCAGCCTCCTTCTGAAGTTGGACTACCATTCCAAAGTGAACTTCATCAAAACAGAACAGGAGATGTTTCTCATGAGCAAAGGAGATATTCTAGAGAATAGCAGCTTTACATTCACCGTCAGAAGCGCATTGAACTCTACGATTCCAACTCAAGTCACTGGTGTCTAGAAGTCTTACCCTGTGTTATGCGCTTTTTACACTTGCATGTGTTGACAGATGTTAAGCAACAAATCCACGAGGTGTCACGATGATGGTGACAGTCAAGAAAGTTGTGATAATGTGTCTATGAGGATCTTACTCTGCAGCACCTTCAAAAAGCTCTTCCCTGAGCTGTTGGCTTCCCCCGCCTTCTTTGATGGCACCACACCGTTTCATCTTCATTTCAGAAAAAAAAGAGGAATACAGACTCAAAACATGAGGCGGCATCTGTCTTGTATCCATATTCAACATTGAGCATAAATGAGCCTTTGTGGTGCATTCAAGTCCACATTAGTTGTGCCCAAAACACACATAATGTGCGTGCTGAGACAAGTGTATACACACAAACTGACACAACCCCTTTTCTTCACTGCTCACAAAAACTTTCCACGCTGACATAATTTAACATCAGTGTTTATTTCAGGTTTTTTTTTATATTTACAAGTACAAATTTGAAATGTTAAGTGCACTATAAAAATATGGTAAACAAAAAAAATGGTGTGCTTCATCCCTAAAACAAAGTTTCTATTTTTTTTTTTAAAGAACTGAATTGTGCAAAAACCATCACACTTCAGATGTAAGCAAAAACCTGTCTGGAAAGAAAAAGTAATAAACTGACCATTATTTAAAATGACGATAAGAAAAAAAGAAAAAAGCAAATCTGCGTATCAAGTCTGAATGGGTCCTCCCCAAAACCAGCAACACAACCACATCCCCTGACCCCTCACCACGCAAAGACAACAATTCAGTCGTAAATCCTGAGGGCGAGAAAAACATGCTATCACCACTCTCGCAACCAGCGATATTAGTCACGGCTTTGACAGCGCTGAGGGCTTGGTGAGGACGGGCTGACGTTCAAGGTGCAACGCAAGCACAGTGACGCCGACAGCAAGGTGAAAAAAAGGAGAGAAAGCACAATAAAGAGCTGATAAAACAAACAAAGCAAGTAAAGCAGAGGCGTGAGACGCTGCTCAGTTAGCTGAACACATTGGCCAATCGTTCGGAGGGAGTTTCCCCAGGTCGGACCGTCCCTGTGGTTGCCTGCTGTCCTTGATGATGCAGTTCTCTTCAAAGGGAAAGAAAACAAACACCTGAAGCAATTCCATCCAGGGAAACCCCAACAGTCTTCCATATCTGGACTTTAGCACCTTTAACTGTGAAGTGTTCCATCAAGGTCATTTTGGTCCTTGAGTCCTTTGACATCCTTTATACACAGTTTTTGTGTCATTTAAAAAATAAAATAAAATAAAAATCCTTTTCCAGGTCAAACACTTTTATGTTTACAGATCTGTCCATCCAACAAATAAATTAATCCATTTCAAGACAGATTTTTTTTTTACTACAGCAAGGGGAAAAAAAGTATATACACAGATATTCTTATCGATATCTATATGAAGAGGTCCATGGTTTGCAGAGGGGTGGACAGCAACAATCCTGATAACATTAAATATTTTGTTCCATTTGTCTGCTTCCACATTCTTCTCTTTATCTCAGTCTATGTAAGATGCTCCTATTTGTGCTCTCAAATGTGTGAATTCTTCCACAATACGTTTGAGAGGAGGCGGAGCATTCTGCCCCACCGTATTTTTAGCTACACTTGCAGGACTTGACGATCATATTGGACAGCTGTTCCACCTGTAATGGAAAAGAAAAGCCATGGTGAATCGACTGCGAGAGTTGCCTTCACTTTCAAGTGTTTTGTGAACTTTTAAATGCTGCCCAGCTGTGCTGTAGATACCTTGTGTTGCCTTCCCACGTAGTAAAGGATTGGAAGTGGCTCCAGTGCCTGAGGAACGCAGCAGGGCTGGGCCGAGGCTCCTGGGTTGTGATGCTTGTACAGGGCCAAAATCTGTAAACAATTATATCCGGAAAAGACAAGAAAACAAAGAACCCAGCTCAGAGTTGCATCACCGACATGGCATGTGCAATAGCAAACTGAAATAAGAAAGGGCTAAATTACAAGTTTCTGGCTAGAAAATGGGGGATAAGTGATACACAGGTCCCGATGACTTACTGCATGCTAATAGTTCTTTATGGTGAGGTTAGACCACTGACGGATAGTTTTCCTCAAATTGAATCATTAAGCCTAATGTGTTTGTTTATAATTATGAATTACTGGTAATATCTATTAATCCAGCCATAATAGAGAACAGATTTTCAATTATCCCTCAATGAAAGCAATAAATAGTTTTTTAGTGAGAGTTGTTTTCCATTCTTAAACGAATGTTTGGAAATGTCAGGTTTAACCGTCAAATTCAGTTGAACAATACAACGTCTCAGTCCATGCCGGTGACTATGCATGGAGCTCAGAGGTCTGTAATTATATTACACTATTATAGCGATGACCGTGATTTATTTTAAAACAATTGAAGTGCCAGACAGTGACCTGGTTATGGCACTCAATGGAAAAAGTTCACAATAGCGAATCAGGATCACATTAGTATTCATCCCTCAGGGCACATGAATGTCTATAACTCATAGTACAGCTTAAAGTTGTAGGGACACGTCAACTCAAAAACCACAAACGTGAACCTCATGGTGGTGCCAGAGGAGAAGTCAGAGGATCTGCTAAATCATTACTATTCATCATGTGGGAGCCATTAATGTTTTTAGAGAATTCTGTGCCAGTCCAGCCAGCAGAAACACGTTACTGGATAACTTTTTCATTCTGTGGATGCCATGGCTGACTCATTTTCTTGCCACCCAAAAGAAAAAAAAGCGTTTCAAAATCCTCAGCAAACCCTCACGTTCTTGTCAAGACATTTAAATTAAAGCAGTGCATGGCTTTTTGCAGCTGGAGGTGAGTTCCAAGGAATCCCAAAGGTCAGTAGGTCTCCCCTGGAGACGTCACAAAACTGGCAATCCATTATTTTTTTTAGGCCAAAGCAAATGTGATTCTGCAAACCTGTAACTTATGAATGAGCAAGGCTGAAAATATCAATCATGGTTCAATCAAACCTGAAACTAGTTATTACCAGTCTCCAATTCAAAAGAAGGTTATATTTTGATTAATCGATTGTTCTGTCGTCGGTTATAATGTCAAAAAAGTGGGGAAGGCGCCCGTCACATTTCCCCAATGTCGACACAAACAAAATCCCCCATTTAGACTCACTAGTTTCTTTTGAGTCAAGTAACTAATGAGTCTTTCATCACTAATTTAAAGCCTCTTAACAAGCCCAACAATCGAGCAACAACCCTTCAACATATGACTCAAAACAGACGTGCAGAAAAAAAGTGAAAAAACAAGTTGTGGGAGAAGTTCCAGTCCCAGGTGCCAAACCACTGAGTGTCGACCATACGGCGATCAGATGTGTGCGACTGTTGAACTATACCTGAGAGTATTTGTTTTCAGCATTCCAGATGTAGGTGCAGGACCCCATGCAGTAGTTGGCGTGGTAGCCGGTCGGCTTGTGTATCCACTTCCAGCCCAGATCTTTCCTGAAGTCGATGTACAAACTCCTCACGCAGCAGCTGTCGGACTGCCTGCATGTGAGGAAACGGGGAAACGTTTATGTTAATGTGTGAGCAGATGGTTCGGCGTCATTTGTAGTGTTTTTAAGCAAGGATTTTAATACGCCCAGCTCTTTGGATTATATGAATTACAGCTGAATTTGGGAGGTTTAAACACGATCGCTCGCTTAATTTACCAACAGTAAATTAGCATCTGTTTTGCTGTGGTCACTCCTCTACCCAGAGGAAGTGACAAAGCGCAATTAAGTCTCATCTAGTGCTCCATTTTCCTTGTTTTTGGACACTGCACCAGATCTACTGCCTTGTAATGATGTACGCGCTTGAAAACAAAGCACCTTGTAAATAAGTTTACCAGAGAATGGTCAGTTTAACTGTGTTTTGACAAACCGCGGTCTATGGGTGGCAGATTACGCGGCTCACGACATCTGCAAAAAAGGTGGGCAGAGGCCAAAACAAGCAAGTGCGTCCGTCACATAAACAGGATCACATACGCCGTGCAGGTGTCCCGCGGTTCCGTTGAGCGTTTGCTGCGTGAAGAGATGTGGCTGCTGACATTCTGAGGGATGGACATGGTCAGGAGGTAGGGCGGCTGCGTCATCTGCCGCAGCGTTCCGGTGTCTCCCCTTTTGCTCGCGATCCCGGAGATGGAGAAACTGAAGCCGGCGTCGGCACTCGCCTGGCTGCATTCACAGTACAGCCGGAGTTGGAAGCCCTGCTCGTCCTCTGCCAAGACAGGAATTTGAGAAACGTTCAGTCCAGACATGGGACCAAATCACACATGTGAAAGTCTGAAGTCTTAACCTACAAGTCTCAAGTAAGTCCCAAGTCATTTTTTCTTGGGCAAGTCAAGTCAAGTCATAGGTTAAGTTGAGTCATAGGTCAAGTCAAGTACAAGTCAAGTCACCTTATTTTACCCCGCACAATCTGATCTTAAATGTAGTGAAGAGATAAGATATTAGTCAGAGGGCGTGTTTCTCTGATGAACACGTAAAGGGGAGGGCATGACTGATTGACAGGGAATTGATCAAATCATGCCATTCTCAGCCTGCGCTCATACTCTGTAATATAGATATTCATTTTATATGTATATTAAAACTGAAAAAAAGAAACTTTAAAGTCCAAGTCGAGTTTCAAGTCTTTCATTTTTTGTCAAGTCACACAACAGCGACTCAAGTCCACTCGAGGCCAAGTCACAATGACTGGAGTCCCCATCTGTGGTTCAGTCACTGATTCTAAATTGCATTAGAGTCCGCGTGATTGAATTTGTCGTATTAGTGTTCACTCACCGCTCCCTTTGAGCCACTTCTGCAAGGTCTCAGTGACATCAAAGGACAGCCACTTGTCCCTCATATCGTTGGTGATGAAGCGGGAGGTGAGGTATTCGGCTGAGGAGCCCAGACCCTGGTACAGCTCCACCCGCTGCTTCGTAAGTATGGATGTTTTCTTGATGAGCATCCTCAGCTCTGCAGTGGTCAGCAGGCGGTAGTCCCCCACGCTTTCCCGGATTTCGGAGATGTTGAAGTACATGGGAATACTTTTGGCTGTCTGAGGATCTTCTGTGTCAATTTTTCCTGAGTGGAAAAAAAGGAAAACGTTTGAACCTCAAATGATGAGGACAATGAGAGCAAATCCGAGCTGATAGCGTTGCGCATGACCATGCCATATTTGTTTCTGCAGTATTGTTGCGGTTTCAGTCCTTAGATGATTTCATTCTCATTGTCCTAGAAATTACAGTTGCATCTTCAAAAACTTTGTGCAATTACACATTTGATGTTTAAACTGAAAGACATTTTCCTGGCAAAATTATTGTTTGTGAGCTGTTGGAGCAGCTCTTAAGTGATGTTATTTTGCATTGACTATGTGCTGCGTCGCCCAAAAGTTTCCACGATGTTGTCAAGAACTTTCCAAACTTTTTTTTGATGAATTAAATGAAGAGAAAGTGTGCATGAGCATGTACAAACAATCATGTATTTTATATTCCGTTTACATAGTCTGTACTTACTTGTTTATTTTCAATGAAAAGAACACCAAATATTTGTCAAATGGTGCCACCTTAATCCACTTTGAAATTTAATTCAATATGACCTCTTTGAATGTTGTTAGGATTTAGTTTGTTTTGCAGCTATGTTTTAGTCTTGTACTGCTATTAGGCTAGAAAAACTAAAGAGGGACTTGTTCGTAGGCGCTGAAGAGTTAAGCAAAACATAGATTGTGCCGTAAATGTATAGCTTTATTGCAAAGTGCAAAAAGTCTAAATGTTCTCGGTCAGTCTTTCTTTAAAATAGCTGATCTTCCATGAGCTATAAGCCTTATCATCATAATCAACAATTTTCCACACACTTGTACCTTTTTCATCATCAAAATGTCTTTCAGAATTCAGTGCACAACATTAAAACCCATCAAGCCAAGTGCTATTACTCCATCATCTCAATTTGTGGGCCAAAAACTCATCTATTCCAGCTGCTGCAAAGCTGACCATAGAGACTGTTTTGTTTTGTTAACTGTATTGCTGCCCACATTTGCCACTTTTTTTTAATCATGACAGCAGGAACATTCCCCCCACGGAGGCTGATAGAAAACAGAGCCAAGCTACCGAAGGCTTAAACACCATAAATCCACCCACGTTACATTACAGAGGATTTAGGTGGAGAGAAATGTGCAAAGATGTGCGCAGGAAAGTACATGCACGAGTGAAACCGTGTTAGGAAAATACACTAGGAGGTGCAGTGTGTGTGTGGGGGGGAGTTAATGCAAAGAAAACAGCAAAGTGAAGAATGCACTCATATGAATATAACACATAGTTGTAAGGAGGGGAAAGGGTGTGAGTGGGGGGTTGCAGGGAAATTGGAGATGTTTATCAATGGAGCCTGAGGTCTGGCTCGGGCCCAAGATGTCGACTTTGCCCCAGCCTGCCGGAGTTGTGATTCTCCTCTCTCGACGTCCAGGAATTACTCTTTGACAGCACCCTTGCATATTTGCGCCGGCCAGATGATCCCGGCAGTACCAGGAGCCTGCATGCCACGGCTTTTTCTGCATCGTTTATCAGAGTCCGCGCCACGGCTTACTGACTGGACTCCCATCCACCCACGAAACCAAACTGAAACTGAAAAGATCTGGCGTGGGGTGTAAAGGGGAAGCAAGATGACATTTCACTGGTCACACCCAGAGGAGCGCTTGGTTCGCTAGCGCATGAATGGAAACAGAGCAGCGGCACCGCAGCGGTAAGTGGAGGGCGGTGGTGATGCGCAGCGAATGTAAGAACAGAAACAGAGCGACGGCATCACGAGCCAGTTCGGGTGAACTCGAATAAATGTGGTAAGGGTTACAGAAGTGTTTGCGAAACAGGAAATTAGGTCACTTCCCCTACGAAGCATATTGGCTGCAGCGCCGTGATTACAATAAAGCTGCACTTCTACTTTCCAATTAAGGCAGCCCGCATTGTCTCTGGAGGTCTGTTACTTGGTGGCTCATGTGTTGGAAATATAACCCTTGGGGGGTTATATTGTCGCTCAGTTAAAAAAGAACACCCTCTAGATAAAGATAACACCCCGGCCTGCGCACCGACTTGGGTGTGGGAGGATTTGTGTGTTGAACCAAGGCCTATCCGCAGGTAAGCCGGGGACAGCTGTTGTGACAGGTAGGGAGACAGCTCTGTAATTACCAGTGGGAGGAAACAGATTCCAGCAACAGGCTAAATACCTGCCTCCTTCATATGCCGGGCTCCACCCTCCTTCAGCCCCGCTCATTGATGTCTCGTCGCCCACCTCACCGTGTTTCGCACCAGTGTTGCCAACTAGGCGACTTTCTTGCTAAATCTAGCAACTTTTCAAACCCTCTTGGCGCCTTTTTTGTCAAAAGCGACTAGCGACAAATCACTCCTTTATTGATTAGGATATTTAAATGCTTAACAATACAGGACAAAATCGATTCATGTAATGTGGGTCAATTTATTTTGAGAAGTGATGGCCTATTTCAGAGAATCAAGAATCAACAGAAATAAGCAGTACTCAAGCTGTAAAAGGAAATCAACAGGGATGGTATGGAGACATCATTTTTTTACAGCTCAGAAGGTGGGAGACCATCTCTGTACCCTTTTAATGATTCTTAATGCATATAGATAATGATTATACTCCTAAAACAACATGTCATGTTATGTTATGTTATGGCGCCTCGCCCACAGTATTTTACTCAATGTGCGCAAAATTAATGTTGAAATAGCGATATCAAGTTCATTGATAAAATGACATAAGAGATGGAAGGGGGGAGGGGGCTATTTTAGAAGGGGGGTGATTTTAACCATTTTAACCATACCCCCCCCCATCCCCCCTCAACTCGAGTACTGGAAATAAGTTAATTTGTAGTTCTAAACATAGGTGTGTTAGGGTGTTTCGTACTCACCTTTTGTCTCTCTTATGACATTATTCCTTTTCCTACAGCATTCATTACAATTCCATGCAATTTGCTGGTCATGCAAATTAGGCGATGACGTCATCTAACGACATTTAGAACAGCCAATAGCTACTTTCTTACTGAGGAGTTGACAAAACCGTTTCGTGCACGCCGCCCTGACCTTACTTACTTATTCCCCTTGCAGGCCGGTTTGCTGAACCCGTTCCACCCTCAACACAGCACCGGCGGACTCGTTTCCAGCGACGAAATGAGCTGCCTTCCGTAAACAGTCTGAATTACGCTTGGACCGTTACCATGTTAAACAGGAGAATGAGCGGTCGAGGTTGCTAACTGTGCTGAAGGAATTTTAGACTGATCCGCAATTACCATGATAGAGAACATCTATTAAGTCCCAAAATGCACGCAAATATGCATCCCCATAGGCTGTTTCGGTGCATCGGGAATGTGTTAGCCAATAAAAAGAACCACGAGTTGAAATGACTAACATGATTACTAATGGGTGTATTTAACAACGACTTCTGTTGGATTATAATTGTTTTGCTCAGCCTTCTGCCTTCTTGTCTGTCTTTCTCCAAAAAAGCAGAAGCTGATTTTCCCCACACCCTCCTTCTGTGTGCGTGGGCTTTTTTAAAATGTTTTAATAATTGCAAAACATTTCTTGCTCAGCCCCGCGCATGCTCACTCATACACTTTGCGTTCGCCCTTTTTGGGGTGTATACCCTTTAGAAGGAAGCCCTGCCGAGGGTAGACAGTGGATCAGTGTTCTCTGGCATTCCACAGAGGTAGGAAACACATGCTCCCCATGGGCACCGCTTGCACCGGACCTGAGTCACTCGAGATCTCAGTGGCCATCAGCCTGCCTTCCTTCCTGCCGAGCTGCCCCGTCACAAACACGAACGCGCAAACACGCTGATAATGAGCTCAGGAAACCCAGGCGAAGAGAGGGCTCGAGAAGGAAAGAGCGAGCCAGAGAGAGATAATAATGTGCGGAGAGTTGGGGAATGAAATGGAAATTGGCCAGGGAGAAACAGAAAGAGATATGATGAAGAACAAGTGACAGGATATGCAAGGGAGAACCCAACGCTCATGTTACAGGAAACCCCCTAATCCCTGGGGGACAGGGAGAGAGGGTGAAAAAAAAATGAAAGAGAGAATGAAACAGGGTGAGGGTGAAGGAGTGCATTCCATGTCTTCTCTCATCTCATTTTTCCATTTTCCTGCCCATTCTTTGGTTCTCATCTGAGCATAACAAAATTACACTCCTCATTCCCAGAGTTCCCTTTGTTCCCCCTTTGGTTTGACTACTTGTCCATCCACCGGAGTCTTGTCTTTTGAAGTGGTGGATGAAGAAGGGATGGCGCGGATGCCTGCCTTGATAGGGTGAGAGGCACAGACATGCCGAGAACAATGGGGCAAAGAAACAAAACAAAATGTTTATCATATCAGAGTCATTGCTCAATTACAGCCAAAAAAACGCTTGGCTGAACAAAGAGAATATGAAGCCTGGCCAAACAAACCGCGCTAATAAAGCAGTAAAAATGCCGTGGATACCACGAAAGCAACACAGAGCATCAGACCAGATGCAAGACTCAGTCATACTAACTTGTAACGCCTGTGATCCCTGAACTCTACAAGTTGCCTGAAGATGTTGGGTGGAGATCAGAAGGGGTACACATGTTGAGGGAATTTATGGCAGAAATTGAAATTGACACCAGCCATTGGGGAGATGCTGATTAATTTGGGTTGTGGCTTTAAAAAAAACAAAAACAGAATATTCCCCTAACTGCTGTGAGGCTCATTTTATGATGAAATATAATGGCTCAACTTCGGCAATTGTGAAATATGAATTTCTAACAACATAATGCCTCAAATCATCTTCCTTTTTCAAGAGTAGTTTTCCGAGAGCAGCAATGTTTTCTCCCATTAGAGCCTGTAACACCAAGTAACACTCCTTCATTTCCAGTTTATTTGTATCAACATGTAGTCCATCAGCATAAAACCCTCTATTTTGACTTCCCTCAACGTGCAAGGAGGCAAAATGAGTTTTCTGCCACGTTTGTGCTCAAGAAACATGAATGGGTGTGTGTGCAGAGCGTAATTTTGCAGCTCGGGCTCAGAGCCACTGTCGGAGCGAGCTGTTTTTCAAAATGAAAAGCATCAGTGTGTCTCCGGGACATTTGCTTCTGTGTGTCTTACCGAGCAGTGCCTTTGCAACGACTGGAAATGCGGGAGCATAAATCACAGGTGCTTGACACTCTTAGTGCCGCAGTTAAACCACCAGCAATTATCCCCGATCTCTACTGTTCCCGTGCAAGATTAATGTATCGGGACGGAGTTACTCACTGGTCATGTTGAACTTGTGCAACACCTTGGCGAAGTACTCCTCCTCCTCCTGCTCGGTGGCGATGTCCGTCTGGACCTGGGTCTGCTGCTCGTTCAGCATCTCCTTGGTGCTGTTGTAGAGGGACAGCAGGGGGGTGGGGATGTCCTCCTGGTCCCCCCCCTGCTCGGGCTCGGGCTCCTTGGGCAGACGCAGCTTGCTGAGGATCTGGCTCCTGATGGCCTCGATGCGCTTCTTCTTCACCATCTCAAAGTCCACCGTCTTACATGTGGACATGCAGCTCCCGCTGCCCACCATGTAGACCACCATAACGGTCAAGAACGCCAACTTCATGGCGCCGCTGTGTGTCTCTGCTGATGCTCTTCAGTGGCCTCTTCGTTCGCCGCCTGCCTCCCAACTCTGGATGCGAGGGGGAATAGTGAATCACTCCGTGGCAAGGTGTTACTGACGCAGAGTGTTTACACGCAGGCGGAACAATTAAGGCAGTGTTGGGAGAGTTCTTTCGGGACTCGCGGAGCTGCCGCTGTGAAAAGCACCTAACACTTGTGTCGTCTTTGCATTGGGAGCAGGTGGAGAGGATCCCAGTGGGCAGACAGACGCGCGGCGATGAGCCAGCCTCTGACTCAGCAGGTAACCCGATGACGTCTCTCAGACCCCGAGCTGTCAAATGCTAACAGATCCCGGCCCAAAAAACACACGCGAGCACGGTGACCCCCCCCCCCCAGAGATTCAGGTGACCTTTCAAGCGCTCGTATACTCGACTGGGTGAAAGTGTCCCACACGTACGCCTCCCCCCCCCTCCACGTGTCAACCCACTGTTTTGCTTCGCCCGGCGGTTTCTCTTGACATGTTTCCACGGAGCAGCAAGGAGAGTGTGACGCTAGATGTTTCGGCAGAGCCCAGAACTCACTTTGTTTCGTGACCCCAAGGCTGCCTTCAGTCCTCGTGACCGGCAAGATCCCTTAGATAGTAGCTGATTCAGGGCGACTCAGTACAAGGTTGTGGTGGGAGAAAACGTCTCTGAAGAGGAAATTGTGGCCCCCCAAAAAAAAAGTGCTTAAAAGCAAAAAAGCCCAGCGATGTCTTTGAAGTTTGATTAGATGACCTTTGACTTCCTTTACAGCCCCAGATAGAACTCTCAGGGGCTCTGAGTCACCCCGGAGTTGCTCAAATACCCACACGGAAAAGAAAGTGTCATAAAAAATACTTCCAAAACCTTCTTCTAACTGATTTCACACCGCCGACAAAGTAACAAGAAAAACCTTCCAAATAAACTTGGCTGGCTCTCGGCTCTTGACTACCTCTTTTTTTTTTAGCAATAACAGCATGTGATCCGCGTACAGCTGCAGCTCACCAGAAAAAATGCTGTCAACACTTCGCGTCGGCCTCACGCACAACAGAGCGGCTGTGTCTTCATCCTTAACAACGTGACAGCTCTCCCCGAGATGAAGTGGGCTCGAGCAGGGATGCTATCAGAACCTCCTTCTGCCAGTGGAACCCGTCGCCGTCCTGTAACGAATATCTGGGAGTTTTGACACACCTTCTCTCTCAGCGATCATCCGGACGGGAGTAGCGGTCCTTTTCTCGGCTCTGTGAGTCGGGGGTTGCAGTCTCCTCACTTCTCTCTATCCATCCATCGGTATCACCTCATTTATGCCCTCTGCATCTCCTCAGCACCCTCCCTTCCTGAGTCTCCTCTGACACAAAGTCGCGCCTCTATTTAACTCCCCGTCTCTCTGCCTTTCCCTCAGTGCGCTCCCTCCTCTCTCGGTGCTTGTCAGAGCTTGCTGGTGACAAAGTGATTTGTGGGAGCTCGGAGCTGAACTAACTTTTCTCGTGCACTCCCCCTCTCTCTCTCTTTTTTTTTTTTGCTGGTTCCTGTTACTCGTCTAATAGAGCGAAGAGCTCTCCGCCCAGGAAATGAGGGTAACGGCCGCAGTGTAAAACATCTGCTGTTTAACAGAGCTCTGCTGCCTGCCTTCCGTCCACATCAGGATTCCAGGAGCTGAACGCGCTGAAGTGGACCTCAGCGGCTCTGCTCGCCTCAAAACGCTCCAGCCTGTCTGCCACCGAGCCAGGGATGTGACCCACATGTCAACAAAGGCACCGGTGTCTGGCCAAGCGGCCGTCACATTTACCTGGTGGCTGCGAAAGTGAACGGCTGCCAAGGCCAAAGAGCTCAGCAGCTAGAAAGGTCTAAAAGTAGAACAGTTAACTTCAAGGGATGGACAGCCAACAGGGCTGGACCTTGTGGTGGTGCAGCCCCAGGTCTGGGTGCTTTTCAGAGGTCGGATTGTGTATTTTCAAAAGGAAGGAGACTAAAACAAACGAGTGACGATCTCAATCATTTTGTCTCCATCTGAGGAATGATTCATCAAGGAAGTAAAGATAGTAAATTGCTGTCATACACTTTCGGTCTTGGAATATGTGACTATCTTTACCTCGTTTGTTTTTTTTTAACTTTAAATAGGTGCCTATTGTCTTCTCGACACTGGAAAGAACCAGCTATTCATCAAACATTGGCAGTGAACGGTGACATTTGAGAGAAGGAAACTCAAAGCAAAATCCCCTAGAATATCCACAATAGCACAAATAGAAACAGTGATTCCTCAAACAAAGATGGCACTGGTGCTTTTCCCCACAGTGTCAGCAGAAATGCATCCCTGCTAAACAGCACCGATAAAGAGGAGGGGAAATAACATGAAGGTACTTATCACGTGTCAACAAGTCAGACTGCAGTGTTGCCTCCTGTTCACTGCGCCTGACTGCGGTTTTGTTGGGTGTGCGTTGCCTCCTGGTGGCCAAAGATAGCGCCTATTAAGAGGAAGACCTCAGATATGTTGCCCGACTATGAGAGCTTCTTCTTTTTGTACATATTCAGTCAAAGTGAATCAAAGAAGAATATCACAAAGAGTCAATAACGATGTGATGAACTTCAGGGCATGGCAGCTTAAGTAGGGAAGTAGAAACCTGAACAGAGATGGTGCTGTAGGCCATCCAAGAAAACATGAAAACAGGACACTCTAAATGAGACCCATATTTGTTTCTCAGCATCCCCGTCTCCCTTCCCTCCCTCCTGTGAACATAACAACCTCCGCGCCTTGCTGACGCTTCACCACCAGTACGCCTTACCAGTCTGCCATGTGGCATTTCATACTCCTCACCACAGGGCTCCACACCAGCGCCACAAAGTGTCTGCATGTCTCTGAACACGAGAGTGCAACGTGGTGTGCTTTGCCATCGTCGCTTGTGAAGTTCTGTGTAACCCCTGCACAGAGTATCCCACCTGAGGGGCCAACCCCCCCCCCCCACACACCCCCACCCCATCCCTGCGGCCTCCAAGCCAGGCTGGCTGAGGATGGACGATTCACAGTCAACAGAAAAGAGGGATGGTGTGTAAATCATGTTACCACATTAAAGTCTGTTACATATCGGTGGCATTGTAATATTGTGTTAGTTTTCTTGAACTTTGGACCAGTAGAGTGAGAAGCTAAACATTGGAGCTTTATTTGGGAAGGACTTCATAAAATTTTTGATATCAAAGTTTGGAACAGAAAATAAGAAAAAAAAAAAGTCAGAGATTGGTTTGTGCATTAAATAGATATGCAACACATAGTTAATGAGGAAAAACTTTCAAAATAAGAGCGTCATGAATGGATGAATTTGTGGGCTCACTGATGTTTTGTAGTCCTGCAGTTAAACTACAGTCAGTCACGGAAATCTAACTTGAACAAAAAATGTGAAGATGCTACAAACCTTGAGGGCTTGTCTACATGTTTACTTCAGCTTTTGTGCGCCTGTGCAGTGCAAAGTAATGACTCGGACACGTTTAGCCTTGAAAATAAATAAACTATATTCAAATAAGGTCAACTTCACTTGATTAAAGACCTTCATTTTCTTTCAGTAACACATTACACCTCATGCCTGGTTCTCAAAAACAAGCTGTCGTATTATTCTTATTTTTTTTCTAAATCTTTTTTCTGCATTTCATAAAAAAACTTAAATATCATAGTCACTTAATTTATTACAGCATTGAATAAATGTATGTCTATCACATGATATTGTATTAACTCGGTCATTATTTCCCTACAAAGGTTCAGGCAGAGAGAAATTTTTCATCATCACAGAGGGAAACTTCACAGAGACACATTGAAGAGCAAGACCTGGGAGGGCGCAAATGGG